>APFE030473579.1:0-15086 GCA_000404065.3 Pinus taeda | reverse complement strand
AAACCAAAATTTTCTGGGGCGCTGCCCCGGACCCCATAAAGTGGGGTTACAGGTACCCCTCAAACCCCCTGTTAACTATGTGGAAAGAATATAACACAACCCAACAAGGACAAATGTTATGATTGAAGTGTAATGAGCACTAGGTGCAAAGGTATCATCATAATAAACTCCCTCCACCCATGAAAAACCTCTCGCCACAAATCACACTTTGTACTTCTCTATGTTTCCATTTGTAACATATTTGATCTTATACAACCACCTGGAAGTCATAACTAACTTCCCCTCCAATATCAGTACCACCTCCCAAACATTGTTCTTCATGATGGAAGCATAATCTTCCTCCATGGCATATCTTTGTGGAGATTCGTTGGGTCTATATAATACTAGAAAATATCCAAAAACACCAAATCAGATAAGACACTTCAAAGGTTCTATAAACCAAACTTTAAAAAAATATGCACACAAAAACTTTTAAAAAAATATTGAGGAATTGATAAAATAAAATAAGAAAACCCTTGGGCTCTCAAACCCTGGAGGCTTAAATCCCGGCACCCTCAACATCAAAGACATAGGAAATCAATTCATCACTTGTATAGTAACCTAACTCCACTACCTAGGGCAAGGTATGTGATCTGGATTTAAACAGGAATGCAACAAATTACAAATATAACCATAAATATAGAGATGCATCATAAATAATACTTCATTTCATTAATGTAAAATACTGAAATATGCTTACAAACAGAAATGGAAATAAACTTGCTCGAGCGATGGTAGCTTATCTCTAGGAAGAGATGTGGCGGCTACATGCCTCTGAATTGTGTTACAATGAGGCTCAAAGGCCTATTTATTGTTGAGAAATAATGGAAAACCCTAAACATCCAAAAACCTAACCCTAGGAGATGAAGCGCCAAACTATGGGCCCCATTTGGGTAAATTGGTACATTAACTTCCCAGGGTCGTAACTTTGGCATACGATCTTTGTTTGACGCGCACAATACCTCGTTAGAAATATCTATTCGAGGACTACAAATTTTGAGTGAGCAACATCGGTCAAACACCCATGTTGCTCTTTGATTTTCCAAAAAACGTCGTTTAGGGCCTCAAAACGGCTCCGAAAGTTTAGGACCCAAAAAAATTCCAAAAATAGTAAATTGTGCTACAAATAAGGAAACTAAAAAACTGAAAGAGATAGTTGTGGGGGTCCAAGTGGGATAGGTGGGTGGCCACCAACATCCACCTGGATCAGTATGAATCCCTGTTATTCCTCAGATTTACTCCATGGTTTTTCTTAAATCCATCTAGAGCTTCAGCTGATTATGAGTCAGAAACAAACCCTAAGAGAGAAAGTTGTCATTAGTTCTCATGGCCTTAGTGGACCTTGCAAATTACTACAAACATATTTTAGGGTTTGTTCTGCACTGATTATTGAGGGATACTAGTTGTTGGTTTAATTTATTTTAGTCAGGGATTTAGCTGGTGCCTTTTATGTTGGGGTTTTTTGTTTAGTAGAGTTATTCATGGATATGGTGTGAGGTATTTGTTTACATTTAAGGGTTGTTACAATGGTTTAGGAGCCTAGCTATTGCTCGAACTATGGCTTATGTGTTGTGGAAAATGAGATAAATCATATTTCGACGGTTCTCTTTAGAAATAAGTGAAGAACCAAGTATTTTGAAGTTACTATATTATATAATACACTCTATAACAAGTCAAAATCCATTGTATTTAGCCCAAGATCCTATGACTATGGAAATTGATGTCATATTTAATGTTAGTTGTTTAGCAATGAGCTATGAGGGTGTTTATAAGTTTTGGCATCAAGGAACTGGGGTACTCAGTTGGTATCGTTCTTTTCGTTGAAGATTTTGTGTATGGCACCTGCACCTATGGATGGGTGTGATGATTCTCGAGACAAACATCATTGGGTAGAGGGAAAAGTTTACATGAGAAAGGGTCATGGCAAAGGATCTAAAGGAAATGTTGGTTTTAATGCTCAAAATTTGACAGCACAAGTGTGGATAGAGAATGATAGCATGGGCAATTCAATTGCCTATAATGGAAAATATGAAGCAACATATGAGGGATTGTCGAGCCTTAGTAGGAAGGAAATAACTATAATCGGGATCATCCTCTGAATTAAAATAGTGGCATGCATGTTGCTGGAGGATTGCACAATATAGGTACTCATGTTAATTTTAAGTTGGAGGGGTGCTCCAAGCAGAAGATATGGGAACTTCACAATAAATTGATAAACGAATTAGAACAGGTTACGGGCACATTCAAGAGACTTGAAGCTAGAGAATTGTAGTTGAGGGGCTATTATGTTTTTGCAGGAGTAAACACTAGTTACCGTGCCTCTCAGTTCTCTGAAAATGACATGAGGAACAATGGTGGCAAGAAGGTCACATATGAAGTGTCATCTCATGGAGCGATCAAGCCTAAGTAGGATCAACGAGAATCTAATCCTACTCGTTAGTTGAGAATTTATCTCATGGAAAAAAATCAAGTTGCAAGCAACATGGGGGAAAATGGGAAGCGCACATCAAAGGCCAACTAGTATTACTACAATTCAGAGTTTTATTTGGGAAAAGATAAATTCCCACCTACAGAGAGTAAGAAATCTAAATCTACTGGTAACAAAAAGATTTCACAATCCAAAGTATATTCTAAAGAAACAATGCAGACAGGAAAAGTGTTAATTCCGCAAAAATATGTGAATGAGGTCTTCAAACAGTGCAACTTGCTGCTTACAAAGATGATGAAACACAATTATGGTTGGGTGTTTAACTTACCAGTCGATGCACATGCACTAGGACTTCATGATTATCATACGATAATAAAAATGTCAATGGACCTCGGTACTGTAAAGTCTAAGTTGGAGAAAAACATATATAACTCACCTTCATCATTTACCAAAGGTGTGAAACTGACATTCTCTAATGCCATGACTTATAACCCAAAATGGCATGAAGTTCATACAACAACTGAGAAATTGTTGCAATTATTTGAGGAGCGTTGGAAGCCTATATATGAAGAACCCCTTGATGGTAAGATGAGCTTTGGAAGTGGAAGCGACTTGGGGCAAGCAACATTGCTAAGAAACTGCCTTTCCAAGACTTAAAGAAAAATTTAAAGAAATCAAAACCTGCTAGAGGGCCATCTTCCCTAAAGCCCAAATCCACAAATCATCATGCAATTATAACCTCAACTGCCAAAAGACCTAAGGCCAAAGATCCCCATAAACGTGATACGCCTTATGAAGAAAAGAAAAGTCTAAGTACAAACCTTCAAAATTTACCTCAAGAGATATTGGAATTTATATTTTAGATCATAAAGAAGAGGAACCCATCTCTATGCCAACATGATGAAGAAATAAAGGTTAACATTGACAGTTTCGACACTAAGAGTCTTTCGGAACTTGATAGATTTGTCACCAACTACAAGAAAAGCTTGAGCAAGAATAAGAAAAAAGTGTTGCTTAATGCTTACTGATCAAGCTAAAAGAGCCAATGAACATGGTTAAGCTAGAAATAAGCATCCGATGAAAAAATAAAAATGGAGAACAAGGTGAGAAGGAGGTTGAAATAGATCACATGCCACCAGCAAACCCACCCATTGTTGATGTTTAGAAGGATGGTGTTTATGCAACCAGATCTAGTAGCTCTAGTAGCTCCAATAGTGATTTGGGGTCTTCTTGCCGTAACTTTGATTCTGGGAGTTCCTCAGGAAGTGAATCTAATTCCTATGGTGCAACTTCACCTCCTGTTGGTTCAAACACATCAACTAGGGGTTGATTCAGAGGATATTGTGGTAGAAGGTGAAGATGGTTTATTATATTGGGTGTCAAAAGAAGATGTTTGAATTTCATACTATGGAACCCAATTGCTTCAGAGGCTACAATGTAGGAATGGAATGCCATGTAATGTGTTTATTCACCATTCACTGTGGCATTGTTATAACCAAAAATAAAGTAGTATATTTTTAAATTTAACGCAACCACATTCCTTGGGTAAGATTCTTTCTCGATGGTCATATTATAGGATATGACCAGAAATCCCATCTATATATTTTGAAAGAACATTGGTAAGAGTGTAAGAGAGACCGCTATTGATGCTACTATAAAAAGGGATTATCTTTAGGGAGTTGCACTCTACAGGTACGTTCTTACCATCGTAGCCACAAGATAGGAAGTATTGAGTTAGTGCAAAAGACATGATAGATAGTAAAAGAGAAACTATGCTCATACAATCCTATCGTGTTCTTTTTTATTGTGGTTGTATTGAATAAAGTAGATTTTAGCCCATTGTTCTATACATTGAATTATTGATTCAAAGGGTGTATCACAGGACTTACTGTGAAAAAGTACTTAAAAAAATAAATAAGAGAACATGAAACCTCCTTCAATTACATTCACCCGTAGATAGAATATTAGTGATTGTCGGGCCTGGGATGAGATATTATATTGAGTAAGGAATTTTATAGCATTAGTTCTCCTTAACTCAATTGAATGGTAGTTGCATCTCTTTCAAGCCCTTTAGGTTCTTTTCCATAATTCCCTAAGTTAGAACATCTCTAGCAATGCTGCTTATCCCTATTCTCTGTTGAATCCTTGTTTCTCCTTACTAGAGTCCTAGTTGTATTGAGTTTAAGTAGGAATTGTTGAGGCCTATGGATGGGAAATTCATGGCCATGGTTGGTTAATTGAACATGTAGTGGAAAGAAGCTCATGGTGGTTTGTGTGAACAAGTAATGGAAACATGTTGCGTAAAAACTTATGGTAGGGGGTTTGCAGACTCCAGTTGACGAGTGGAAAAGTATTGCCATATGCTTGATAGCTAAGTGTTTGATTATTCATCATAAACTTCACAGTGTGGGTTTGAGTGGAAGGTGAATTAATATAAACAAATTGCATCCTATTTTCATTTATAATCCTATAGTTTGTTAAAGTAATAACTCTAGTAGTATGATATTTGTATATCCTTTCATTGAGCAGCGTAATACTCCACGAGCCATTGATTGGATTGCGACTGAATCATTGGGCATAACCCTCATAGCTAAATGGGTTGTCATAATTGAAAGGTCAACTACATTTTGTGTTTAAAAAAAAATCGCTTTGCTTGGTCTCGATAGAAATTTTTAAACTGCAGGGAAAATAGATAAATTTGAAATTTTGTTTGGTGGGAAAATCTTGGATTATTTTTACAGATTTTAGTTGACAAGTGATCTTGCGATTTGCATGTCCAGATTTCATTTGACATTTCATATTGATATTGTGTGTTGGGTGTTAAAAAAATATTATCTGTTGCACTCATTTGAACCGCATGACACAAATGAAGTTGTTCTCCTTCAAAATATATAGAAATTAAATCAAAATTTGCATCTTAATATCTATGGCATATTTTTGGTGCAAAATTTAGTTTCATACTACACTGCTCCTTTTTAAAAGTAAAGTATAAAGTGTAATCTAAATATTATAATATATTATATATATAATATATATATACTATTTAGATTACACTTATATATATAATATATATATATACTATTATTATTATACTATATATATATATATATACATATATATTATATATAATATATATACTATATATATATATCTTGTGTTCGATCAATAACTTGTTCTTTTTATAGGTAAAGAAATAGGTTAATGATCTGGCAAGCTTTCAAGTGGCATGCTTTTCTTTGAATAAGAACTATGAATCAAAGTGTATTAATGGCTATCTCCATGACTAATTTAACAACTAAAATATGATAAGTTTCCCCATATAAAAATATGTATATATTTTAAAATTACATAATTTAGATATGATATTTTTTTTGAATTTTTAACAATTGTCTAATTTAAAATAATTTTTAATACCAACTTTTTTAGATACGCTGATAATACTTGAGAGAAGATCAATTCATTCAAATATTTTAAAATCTATGTTTCACACAAATTTAACTATAACTATAACTTTAAACAAAAGATAATAAAATATGAGAATCCTAATTTGGTTCTAAAAACAATTAAATAAATGGACTTTTGAGTGTGGAAAAAAAAAAACACTTATATTGAGATTTTTGTCACACTTATTTGTTGGATGTGTATAAAGTTTGAGGTTGCAATAGAATTATAGAGGAATATCAAACAAATCTAAGTGTTCTTTATGATTTAATCATAAAATTAAAAGCAATACACCATGTCATATACTCATCATAAGAGCTAGTCTTTCCCTTATTGACAATATGACTATGACTAAGTACCTAATATACACGGATGGAAAAACTAACATGAAAGATTCGATTATTCATAAGATTGTTTCAAACTCTAATAACAGTCACTTGTGAATTGAGAGGGTTTGGCATAAATATGTTAAGAGTTGGCTAAATCATTGGAAAGGAAAGGAGATCATTTTACAAATAATTATACCATTGAACATATTATCAAATTCAAGTTTAATGAGAAATTGTGGTGGGATAAAAAATAGAGGATAAGAGAAAATAAATATCTTGTAAAGAGGTGATTGACCCCAATGTAAAAGATCAAAAGTATCTTCTTTTTTTTTTATGGTAACTTAAGAAAGAAAATCAACATTCTTGAAATGAGTATAAACCCTTACAAGCTTCATAATCAAATAATGTGATAGATTATCCCTAGAACACCATGAAATAAAAGAATTTTTCATATTTGTGATACTACAAAGGTGGAAGATTTAAAGAATTTTCACTTAAAATTCCATATGTATTTCCTCATTAAATCTCAATTTCATAATATCTATAACATAATCAACCTTCTTACCCTGCTAACTCATCGAAATTATGGAATTTTAGAAAATCTTCTATCCAATCTTTTTTAGTATAGAAGTAACATTTTAAGCAAACCAAGTAAATTTTATCATTTTTCTTAAGGTATGATAATTCAAAGTTGGTCTCAATAGATAGAAACAACATCATCATCACCATAATTTATTAAACAGAAATAAATAAATAAATAATAAACATTCTTCTATAGGTGAGCATAATACCATGTGCCCTTGAATGTACTAAGATATTTATTTAATGACATATGAACATATGGGTTATAAGTATTGGTTTAGGCATTACTGCAAAGAGAAGTCCAAGTATTAATGCATCTTGACTCCCTTTCCTTATTATGTTACTTTGGTTTGGAGAAGCCGGATAGACATGAGGACCACCATTATGCATGTGTGAGGTTATTGCTTCATTTGTGATAGGAAATATATGAGAATGGAAACAAGACTCTCACTATTTAGAGTCAGGAGGAGATTTGTTTAAGATGACGACCTTTTTCCTTCAATTTCTAAGGTAAAGGGTAAAAAAAATAATGCTAATCAAAATGGCTAAGAGCACAATGAACTTAATTCTTGAAACTATTAAAAAGAAAATTTAACCATGTTGATGACTAGGGTTTGCAACTCTTGGCACTCTAAACAATGCAAGACTTCAGCCTCACTGCCAACGGTTCTAACATGTTCATCACAAAAAATTCCAAGAATGACCAATGAAGGCAGTTGAGAAGCAGCCTCACATACCAGATCCGAAGATTTGGTTTATCATCTAACTCCACACTCACTCTTAAAATCCTCCTGGGCATGCTTCTCTTATACTTTTGCAAAATATATAGAAAATTGGCATGATACTCCAAATTCCATCAAAAACCTGAACCTCGAAGAAGATCCAATAGCCATATCCGCTCTCAACTCCCTCGAAGACTTTGATATCGTCAAAGCTAAAAAATGTGGCCATGAAAACCTTAAAACCATTGGCATGTGCATTCCTGACAATATCAAAGTAATCCCATACCTCTCCTTTGGTTCCAAAATACTAGACCAAAACTACATAGACATCCTTGGAATTACTGTAATCAAAATCCTTCAAACCAACCTTTAAAACCTCCATATCAAGAGCACCTACCCGAATTGACATGGCTTCTATTGCAATAGTCTTTTTTGTCGAGAAGAGAATATTTGGGCATAGGCAAGCCAATGAGATATGTAATCATCGTTTCAAAACTCAATAGTGGCTCTAGGCTCCCCTGGGAAATATTTGGCTTGTTAATTTTTTGTCTAGCTCTTTGAAGTTGTCCTCTAAATTATATTGACCCAATTAGTAAAAGAAACAGTCTAAAAACTTATGCATTTTGTCTTCACAATTTTCCCTACTCTGTATGGCAATGTAATAAACCAACAATTTATTCAATACTCAAAGAATTAAATAAGGAATTGTATATATTCTTTGGTCATTTGGTTATTTACCTGTGTAATTTCCCATCATTCATATTATTCTAGGAATAACAGAATGTTACAATGGAAAATTTCCATCGGCAAGTAAGTAACCACTGAAGTATAAGGTTTTTCTTCATAAGCATAATCCCAGCTACAATCATCTGAATAACACTTTCAAAATCCTAATTTTCTTTGCATCAACCATATCTCAGTGCATACATGATGTTCAATTGGTTCCTTCCCATTGCTTTCATTTCAAACCAAAAAATTCACCCAACATTGCAACTATCAACTCACTATTGTTGGCATTGTTGGTGTTGTTAGCTTGACTTCTCCTACATCCATCATACGTCGACATCGTGGCTTGGAAACTCCCAAAAAAACTCTCAGTTTGCGTGGAATATTAGGTTGTAGCATCAATGTCACCTTATGGGGCACACAATGCCTTACTGAAGGGGATGAAAATTCTTACCTTCGCACCTTAGTAATCACTCCAGTCCTTATAATCAAACGAGGTTGTGTCATCGAGTTCAAAGGTTTCTGAAACACACCAAATCAAACAATGGTTTCGGGAAATAGGTTTAAATACATCCTTGTCTTCACTGAGTTGAAAATATGGAGGAGTCTCTAACAGACACTTCACAACAAAAACAAACTTTGAACTTGTTATGCTTCGATAAAGCTTTGTGTATTGTCGTTCGTGCTACTACTACAACAATTAACCGAGAAGATTTTTACTTCCTTGCATGCCCCCTTAGCATTGATGGGATATAATGCATGAAAAAGGTTATCCAACAATCCCACAACATGTGGCATTACACGAAATGCAACGGTGCCTTCTTTGAATGTGACTACTGATATGTATTTCGTCTTGAATTGCATGACCATAATGGCCATCTAGAAAATGTCATTGTTTTTTATGATTGCAACTGAACTCTTGGGTGTAACAACAAAGAACCTTCACCTCCTTTCAAGCAGGCCAAAATCCGTTAGATAACTCTCCACCTAGATCAAATATCGTCATTTCCTTTTCACCCTTTCTATTAAAACATACACTTTAAATGACGTTGAATGTTGAGAAATGGCAACAAGAAAATCCAGTTTAATTTGTTCTTGAATTAAAGTGTGAATTAAATTCGAATTCTATTCTCATAGCAACTTAAAATTAGTTAATTAAGTTTATTAAACTTACTTAACTTAGGAAATTCGAGCTGGAAGTCTTTCTGCCGTCATATGTATGTTCTCCCTACTTTGTAGGAGTCCAGTGTGAGTTAATTGTGACTTGTAAAATAGAAGACTCAGTTTCATGAGTCAGTTCAGTTAAATTAGTTCTCAAACTGATTGAGAGAACTAATAGTGAGATAACAGTCAGTGGTGACACTAATGAACTCCACCAGTGCTACTCTAGTTAACTGAATATTTACTCATTAGAAAACTCTTGCGTGTCAATTATGAGAAAGACCCATTTTAGATTTTTCTGAGTTGCACAGATAGTGTATGCATTCAGGAACTGACGCTCGATGGATCGCGCAATTTTTAGAGGTTTTATTTCCCTTTAAATACAAGCTATCCTCCATAGGAATTACGCATTTGAATAGAGACTTGGAGAGCTTATGAAGAGGCTAATATTTGGCCTTGAGCTTGCTTATGAGTTGGAGATTGAATTTGCTGAGTGTTGGGATTGTTCTAGAGAGAACAAGCATTTAAATTTCATCTTGATTTTCCAAATTAATACAAAACAGATAGTGGGGTTTTGAGTTGTGGCTTTCCCTGGATATTTATTGTGTTATGTGCCTTTGATTTTCTTCCTCTATTGATTATTATTTTCTCGATGTTTATGGACTTTCGTTGTAAAGAGTAGAAGTAGATTCTTGTCTCTTGCTTTAGCAAATTGCATTAGCTTGTGAATCTACAGGATTTCCTACAATATTGTCATTTGTGATACTGTTACAACAATTAACATGGAATATTTTTACTTCCTTGCATGCCCCCTTAGCATTGATGGAATGCAATGCATGAAAAATGTTGTCCAACAATCCCACAACATGTGGCATTACAAGAAATGCAATGGTGCCTTCTTTGAATGTGACTAACGATATGTATTTCGTCTTGAATTACATGATCCTAATGGCCATTTGGAAAATTTCATTGTTTTTTTATGATTGCAACTGAACTCTTGGGTGTAACAACAAAGGACCTTCACCTGCTTTCAAGCAAGCCAAAATCCGTTAGAGACCTCTCCACCTAGATCAAATATCATCATTTCCTTTTCACCCCTAGTTGTTATCCCTAACGACTAGTTAGCAGCTCTCTACATCTATTTATCTAAATGCCTGGATCAGATTCCTCATCATGTCCTGAAGATGAACCACACTGGCTGGTTCGAAACACGTCGATGTGAATCTCTCTTATGTGATTTTTTCCGAAAGATGTTATGATAATTTTTTTCCCGAAAAAAAGGTTTAAGCTAAATTTAAATTGCTCAAAGGGTTATTGAGCAGAGAGGCTCATTCTACAACCTAGTGTGATGTGTAATTCTATTTATTCATTATCAAAGTTGAAATTTTGTTCATGTAAGTCCAAATATAAATTAAAAAATAAAAAATAAAAATTACACAAAATATTTAAATAATTTCAGTTCATAAAAAAATTTGCACGTGAAGAAATTGGATCCCTCTCAGCTCATGTTAGATCCGTATTTAAGATGGATCTATGTTGGTATTATTTTTGAGCGGAAAGGCTCATTTTACAACCTGCTATGCTGTGTAAGGTGTCCATCTGTCATTAAAGTTGAAATTGTGTTCATCTCGACGAAAATAAAAATTTTAAAAAATCTAAAAATTAAAAATTAAATAACTATATAAAGCATTTGAATAATGTCGATTCATTAAAAAAATGCACATGAAAAAATTAAATCCCTCTAAGCTTTCCCAATTTAATAAATCTACACTCGTTAAAATCAAATTATCATAATCACAAAAAAAATCATTTCTTAATTTAAACCAAACCACTACCGCAATAAGAAATCTCATTCTTAATATGAATCAAATCAAGAAGAATTCTCAACTAATAAAAAATGCTAATATTAAAAAAAAAATATATTTCATAATATGAACCAAACCAAGATTTTAAAAATAAATCTCATTCTCAATATGATTCAAACTCGGAAGATACAAAAATAAATTGTACGGACAAAAAAAAAAGCCATAAGACACATCTCGTTGTACCAAAACCTTTCTCATTGAAAGTAAACCCTATGTTAACGTTACAATATTGATGACTGTGTTTGAGTGCTCTGAGACGCTAAACCCTAGCCCTCAGAAGGAGACCATAGCAGTCGCAAGCACAATCGCTACAGCACCCGACCGCAGCGCCGAGATAGCAAAGCCACAAGCTAAGCCCTTGACAGCTATCTTCGTTCCTGAAACCAGCCTGGCAAACAGATCCGGAACAAGTTTTGCCTCTCCTCGCGGTTGGCTCCTATGCAACGCTATTACGCCCCTACTCAAGGTCAAGCCCGAATCTAGATTGGGTGCGGCATACAATCTGTCCGCCTCTGAGGAAAACCCCATTTTTGATGTTGCAATACAGATCGATGAAGTCATTCAAGGTAGGGAATGCCAGGGAAGCGACTCTAGGATGCTGGATCTGGAAATTTTCAGAGGGATCCGAAATAGCATCCTAGATCTGATAAACCTCACTACTATAAGGGAAGCGGCGATGGGCAGTAGAGATAGAAATCTTAACGGCTTGACAAGCAAAGGGCGCAGAGTTGGAGCGTACATGAAGGAGATGATGACGGATGCTGCAAATATCTATCTTGCAACGGCTCAAGCCCACGGTCAAGGGAATCTCAATGCTTTTAAATCAAGATCAAGTCGCCTACACGGCACAAACCCTAGGTTAAGGGACAACTCGCCTTTCATAAACATTTTCCATAATCCCGAGTTTGGCTTTTCAGTATTTGTATGGACATTGAATGGATCAAGGGTGATAATGCATGCCACAGAAGGCAAAAATATTCTCAGATCCATAAATAATCTAATAGACCAGCTATTTAGAGGACCGATAAGCCCACAAAAGATTCAGATATGGGGGCAAGCAATCGACAAAACACCTCTTTGCCCCATATCACAGGCCCAAAATGCCCAAGAAGGCCTGATAGATAAGAAGAACGACGAGGATCTAGTTCTTCGGAACAAGGTGACGTGGACAACAGATCGAGGTCATCCTAAGACGTATTCATGCGCCATTGAGATGGATCCCACATAGTTCTTTATCAAAACACCGGAAGGCAGACATTATTGTTTGAGGCTTTGGAAGGGCAGTAGGATCCAGGATCTAAAATATAAAATTTAGAATCTTCTTGGAATACTAGTACATGGGCAAAATCTGATCCACATGGGACACAGCTTACAGGATAATTACACCCTACAGGATTACAACATAACTACAGACTCGACCATCATCATCAATCTTCGTTTGCGGGGGGGATGTTCAGGGACCAGCTCCAAGAACACTGGCTCCTTCAAGGACGCAGTCAAAGGCAAGGGGAAAGCGCAGACCAAAATAGCAACAACGCCCGAACTCCCCGGACCCTACATTGTTGAACAAATACCTGAGAATCCTGCTCTTACCATCACAATGCCTGAGGTAAACACTTTGTATTCAAATCTTTTTTCTCACTTAGTTATATGCAGATTTAATGGGTTCTGGCCTAGATCTAATGATCTGCACCACTAGATCCACACCTCATGGACACCAAACTGCGAAATATACTTATGCACCAAGGGGTTTTTTATAGTAAGATTTAATACATAACAGGAAAAGGAATATATCCTCAGCAAGGGACCATGGTTCTCGGGCAGCGCAGGGCTCTTCATGACCCCTTGGTTTCCAAATTTCAATGCCAACACAATGGTGGTATCAAGGATGCCAGTTTGGGTAAGGTTGCACAACCTTCCTTTACACTTCTGGCACCACAAGGTCTTAATTTCCATAGGGAACACCTTGGGCAAATTTTTAAAGATTGATGGAGACAAAATCACAAGGGGAATATTTACCTTCGCCAGAATTTGTGTAGAAGTAGATCTCAGTCAAGGACTACCAGAAAGTATAACATTGAATTTCAATAATACACAGTGGATACAACCCTTGGATTATGAAAATATAGCATTCTGATGCCGTGGATGTCTACAAACTGGCCACCTTCTCAGTGATTTTCCATAGGCAAGGAACATCCCCGAAAGGAACAAGAAGCAACAGAGGAGGCCTAAAGGATGGCAACATATAGATCCATTAGATGAAGAATAAGACACAGAAGAGACTGCATAATATAAAGCAGAAAGGGATGAACAAAAAGTACAAAATAGCACACCAAAGAAAGAGGAAACTCCCAGCAATCCTTTGTAGCAACAAGCTTCCCTGTCAACAGGAAAGGAAATATCTGGCATCAAGAGAACTCATGGATCAGAAGGATCTGAGTCGGACAAGGACTCTCCCACACTTATAACCGAAAATCAACTATCCATTGTAACCGCAACCCCCAATACTGGAGGATGGCGAAAGGTGGAGAAAAAGAAGGGGAGAAAAGAATAGCATTTTTACCTTTATTTTTATGGTTTCTGTGAAAACAGGAAGAGATCATTGGCATATGTTTTTAGCATCTACAAAATGTAATCTTGTCTTATGAATAAAATTACGACTTTTTCCACGGGAAAAAAAAATATTGATGACCGCGGCTTTTTGGGTGGAAGACACTATAATTTAGTGTAGGGTAATTAAAATATATAATATATTAATATTTATTTTATTATATAAATTAAAATAATGATTAGTAATTATATTTATATTTAATTAATAAACACTTAAAAATTTAATATTTATAATATAACAATATCTTTAACTACAAAGGTTCCACTCTTATTTTACAATGGATATTATTAAATTTCAAATAAACTTTCTTACAATACTATGGCTAATATTATAGCTTATCAATATCATATATCCAAAAACCATAACTCATTTCAACAATTATTTTTTATAAATATTTAATTTAAATTTAATTTTACAACATTTTTAAAATTAAAACTTAATACTTACAATAAACATACAATATAGGAAAAATTTTAACCATTAATATTCGCTCCCATTTTACCATGGATATAATTTATTTGTAAATAGACTTTGTTACAATACCATGACTTATCAACAACACTTTTCCAAAAACCATAACTCATTTCAAAATATAACTAATTTATAATTTAATTATTTTATTTTATACTTTTTAAATTAGATCTAAAAGCAGAAAACCATGAGAGATGTTGTAGTAGTGTAAATGTTTGTAAACATTTACATGTGGGTTGAATTAACAAAAAATAAATGGTTAAAAGTAATTTCTTAAATAGGTGGCCTTCAACCGAGTATGTAGAGATGTTGTAATGTCTTGTTAACATATTGATTCGGTCAAAAAAAGAAAAAGAAAAATTAATAATGATAATTATTAATAAAACTAGGGTAAATCCATCTTAACTCTGGATCTACCAAGCTCCTAGAGGATCAAATCTCTTGAGATGAAAACCTCTTTTAGAGTGAAAGGAGACTTGATCTTGGTAGATTTAGAATTCAGTGTCGATTTGAAAAAATGTTATAAAAAATTTAGTTTTTCTTTTTTTTTTTTCCCGAAGAAAAATCAACAAATTTTCTATTAAAAAAACTAGTTGACATTTCTCTCATCATGGAGATATATCAAAATATTCCACAAAGTCAAAATCCCATGTGCATTATAACCTAATATTTGGATATGTCTCAAACTGATGATAATTATAACAAAATTGG
>APFE030473565.1:0-19900 GCA_000404065.3 Pinus taeda | reverse complement strand
TAGGCTCTACCCTCTGCATGGCTACTCTCTTTATTGTGCACCCACACTCCTGCTCCTGCCCCTAGCTTGTTAACTGATCCATCAAATTCTAGGAACCATAGAGCTTCCTTTTTTAGGGGGTTTTGAATAAGGTCTGTGTGGCATGAATTTGTGAGTTGGAGTATAGGCTAATTTTTTGGTTTGGTTTGTATGACCTCCTTCTCACTTGGTTGGATTGTTTTGTTTTCAAGAAGGGCCCTTTTTTCATTGTCTTGTTCAAGTATGGTGGTTCCACAGTTGTTTGTTTTGTGGTCTTGAATATTGCTATTGTTTGATTCAGTCAGTGTTTGGATATCAGGATCTTCTCGTTCAGCAGTTTGATTTGTTTTATTCATCTGAGCCTTTTCCTTGGTGTTGCTGTTTCTGTTGTCATTGAAAAGGATGTATGAGTCTATGTCAGAGTGGACAGCATAAATGGGAAAGTTTTGGGGCTTCTCTGTACTACTGACCATGTACTTCATTAGTGACTCTCTATACAACCTCTTGGGTTGACCAAAGTGTGATAGTAGATAAGACATGTCTAGTTGAAGAGACCTTGAAGCTTAGCTCCCTATGATCTTGACAGTACATTCCCATTTAGGTGGAATGTCAGGCAACAACCACGTCCATTAGGATTGTTTTGTTTGATACTGAACTAAAGACACACATAGGTCTTTTATTAGGCCTAGACACTTGACCTGGCTAGAGTCAAATGAGTAGAGGTCCTTGTATGGTCTAGTGATATCCAAATTTAGCCTTTCCATTACCGATTTTGGCATTAAGTTGTGAGATGCTCCTGAGTCAAACATTGCATTGTGTAATATTTTGTCATGCACATGCAGGCTGACATAAAAGGGTAGGATCCCTGAGCCTGCTACTTTTCCATCAACCTCTGGGCCAAAAATAAATTCAGGGGTGTCATCCAACACATTGACATTGTCCACATTATCTTTGCTTTTGTTATGGGCGAGTTGCAGAGATCTTTGAATCTGCTGTTTATAAATGTCATTTTTGGCTAGCTCTGCTAGGGGTATGGTTATTTTCAATTTTCCAATTTCAGTTTCCAAGTCAAAGGGTTTTTCTGTTTGTGTTTTAGTAGTATGGGTGAGCCTACTTTCTTTATCTGCTGAGGTTTGTTCTTGATTTTGGGGTTTATGATTGTTGATCATCTCTTGAGGCCCTTTGCTTGGTTTAGACTGTTCAAATGATAGAGCTGGTGAATTCGGTGTTTGTTCAGTGATGTCTTCAATAGTTATTTCTTTCGTGGGTGAATCAGTTGTGTTCTTTGGTTCCACTACTATGGCACTTTTGGGCTGTATTTTATCTTTTGTTTTCTCAGGTTGTGTTACATTTACAGTCCTACTTCTCAACTTGTACTATTTATGAACCTCATAGACAGCAGTGTCATAGCCTTGTTTGAAATCAAATGATTCCCCTGAATTAGTCTGAAACTGTTTACTATCCTCCTCATCCTGATCCTCTTGACTCAAGAAGACTTGGTGCTTATTGTCAAGCCCCATTAGGTGGATGTGAGTGTCCTCTGCTTGTTCTTCAGATGTGGATGTTTCAGCATAATTTTCTTGAAATGGTGGTCTTATTTCAGGATCATTGTTGACTTTTCTCCCACTAGGATTTTGGTTCCTCCTAAAGTTTGGATTCCTATTAGGATTGTTTGGTGGTGCTTCCCATGAAGATTTTCTTTCCACAGATTCTACCCTATCACCTAACCTCTTCATACCAGAAATTATTGCATCCAATTTTTGGTCCAAGGCCGAGGGCTCTTCTTTGAAAACAACTCTCTTTTCCATTTTAGCCCTGTTCCTCTTAGCAATCAGGTTTGCCTCAACTGTGACAGCAACCTTTTGAGCTTCTTCGAGGGTTTGAGGGGCTCTTTATTTTAATTGATAGGCCATATCTGGGTCAAATCCATCTGGGAATTTGTATAAGGCTAAATCAGGGGGAGGTCTTAGGTTTTGAGGTATTGCATTGTATACATTATTAAACCGAGCACAGTATTCCAAAACTGTCTCTTGAGGACCTCTTCTGATCATGTCATATTCACCAAGTATGTGTAAGGGGTCCTTCTTTTTCTCCCATCTATTTGTGAAGGATTGGTAGAGCTCATCAGGGGTAGTAATGCTATTTGCAGGCAGAGATCCAAACCATGTTCTCACATCCCCTGTCAAGCTTTGGACAAATATTCTCATCCTTACAGTTTCATCATCTATCTCATAATTTTCAAAATGATCTTGCATTCTCTTAGCATGCTGGATGGCAGAATAAGGACCAATGGAGTCAAAGTATGCTATTTTAGCCTGATAATCTTGAGGTAAAGCCACTGGATTGGCAGGTAGTTGCAGAGGTGCATACCTGGCCATATTTGCTGGATTCTGGGGGTTAACTAGGACAACTGGGACAAGAGGAACAAAAGGTATCACAGGGGTAACAGGTATAGAGGGTATAACAGTGTGGGACAAAAGGACTTGTGTGGGAGAAGAAGGGATTAGTGGGGAACTTTGTGATGTTGATGGGGAACTAGGGGAATTAGGGGTAGAACGGAATAGGACCTTGACTGGAGTGGGGATTGAGTTAGGAAGCTCTGGTTGTGGACTGATGTCAGCCAGTTGATCTTGTGTTTGCTGGTTCCTAACAAATTTGGGGATAGTATTGGGATTTTCGAAGATAGTGGGAGGATTGGGGTCAGGATTTGCCCTTGTGTACCGGAGATTCTTCTTGGGAGCCAGCTTCTGAGCTAGTCCTTTTAAGTTTTTATGAAGGCTTTGTATAGCAAGGACTGGACAGGAGCTCTAAAGACTCTGTGTATCTGTATAGGGTGGAAGGAGATCTGAGTCAGCTCTACCTTAAGGCTGCAAATTTTTGTATGGGAGCAGCTTGAAGGTGTCTTGACTGATTTTCAAATTCTGAGTGTGATTTCTTGGTAGATGTACAGTCCTTCAGCTCTTGAAGTCCCCAGTGGAGTCGCCATTTATGTTAACACCCAGGTTGTTCCCTATGACTCCTTAGGGAATACGGCCGGAGTAACCACTAACCAATATTTGGGCTACAGCTTCTAGCCTAGCTGTAGTCAGAGAGGGCTCTCTCTATAAGGTTTGTCACTGTTCTTGGTAAAGGTTTTAGGCTAGTTATGAGATGAAATTTTTGGTTGTTTCTGTGTTTGGTTGGGAGGATGCTTCTGATTTCTTTAAAGTCTATCTGCAGGTGAAATTAATCCATTGGGCAATGGGGTCTTGGACGGTTTTCCCTTGAGATCTTGATTTTGGTGAGGTGTAGCTACAGGGCCTGTGTGTATTCCATGAAACAAAATGTAACTAGTGAGGGTGAGGTGAAAACAACCAGTAAGGAGAAATTAAGATTTCTTTACCTAAGCTGGATATTGTAAAAGAGGTTTGTTATCTAGGAGCAATTACTTGAATTCCTAAAACAACAACGCACTGTGATGATGTAGTATTAAAGGTAGCAGTGAAGAATTACTCTTTAAATACTTTATCAGAAGAAAACATATAAGATAGCTTAGATTGAGTTCAGGGTAGCCAATGACCAAGTCCTGAGACTATTCTTTTTCCTTAATACCTAGATTTTCAAGTGTATAGAAAACATGAAAGACATATGAAATAACAATGATCACAGGTGAAACAAAGAGCCATGAGAAAAACTTATTGAGCCATGAAATACACAGGAATCCTGCAACTTTGAGCCACACACCATCAGGAGATCAAGAGACAAACATCTTTGAAGAAATCCCACTGTCTTTTGTATTAACTGTCTGAGAGTTTACAATATCATAATAACAGAGAAGATATCAAGAGATTTCTTACATCCGGAGTCCAACCCCTCTAAACAAACGCGAGGGGGAATATATAGAGGTTACATACAAAAAATATCTCAGGTATGGAGTCATCTGAGAGGAAAATATCTCTTACACTCATACAGGGAGAGTGGATGAGAAGTAATTACAAACATAAATGACTCTTAAAAGCCTTTAACTCCTGTCAGGATAATGTTTTGACCTTTAGGTATTGTGGAGTCAGCTGTGCGGCTTTATCATAACTGCAGAATGAAGTGCTCTGCAACTTTTCACTTTTGTGCCTTCTTGGCCCTGCCACCTGTGCCTGCTGATGCTGTTGCTGCGGTTGAGTACCTGTGCTGAGTTGGCTCAGCGTCTTTATGCTTGTTGTCATGTCTTTTGCCACCTGTAGATGCAATATAGACTGTATTGCTGAAAAAGATTTAAGTTTTCAACTTTGATTCAAAAGCAGCTTTATTAAGACTTGCCATGTATCTGGAGGGGGAAGCTGATGCCTCAAAATTGACCCTAAGGTCTCATCAGCCTCTGTATACTTATAAAAATGAGGAGGCTCATCAAACAGATGTGTTACTTCATTCTTAATAAAAAACAAATTATCTAATTTCTCAAAAAGAGCTTGTCCTGTTATTGGGCCTGCTGAAGATGACCCTGGAGCCTCAGCAATCTGAATTGCTGCAAAACTGCTTACCCTTTTGATGTATTTCTCATGAGAGAGTAGCTTCCCTGATTCTAGCAAGTTGGGAAGCCCTCTGTCCTGCAGGGCTGTGAACCTATTCTAAAATTTGTTTATGTCTTCCTGTATATCCTGGATTTTCCTGTCCAGGGTCTGGATTATGTTCTTCATTATTGTAACTTTTTTAATTACAGATATAGTTTCAGTTCTATTTCCAATTCCCATTTTCACCAACTGGGAACTTGTTCTGTAATTTAGTACTTCAATCATCTTAGGGGCAAGGTCGGCCATGTTGCCTAGAGAATTTCTTGCTCTGTGTAACTCTTTCCTTGCCCTGCCAATGAGTCCCACTTGTTCATATATAGCATCAATGTACTCCCACTGGTTAGTCATTGATTGTCCAATGGCAGTCCAAATCACTTGCTTGAGCTCTGCTGTCACTTTCTCAAAATTGAGCTGCTTTTCCAGCTCTGCAATTGTTTTTCTTAGAGCTTTTACTTCTCTCTCCCTCTCAGCCACATTCTGCTTAGACTTATCATATTTCTCATTTATCTTGGCTAAGCTGTCCTTCGCTTGATTTAGCTCTGTCATCTGAGACTCCAGTACCTGAATCTCCTGCCTTAGTTTCAGCATGTCTAGGCTCTCAGCCTTTTCTGTTGGTGGTGCTGTAGTGGCTGGCTCTGTAGTGGCTGGAGCTGTTTCTGGTGCCTGCTGCTTTGGAGGGATGGTGTCTTGAGGGGTCTCCTCAAGGTCTATTGTCTCCGTGGGCGGCTTGGAAGACTGCCCTTCTTCTCTCCTTTGTAGCGCTGCTTCTAGTGTAATCTCTGTATCCTGCAGCTTTTGTTGGGTGTCAATCAGCTCTTTATATAGAGTCATTAGTAGAGCTGTTGCATCCTTTTCTTGCCTCTGCTGGGCAACTTCATCAGTTTGTGGATGTAGAGTTGGAGGAATCTTCATTTTCTTTTTGATTGCAGCCATGTCTGCATCCCTCAGTTTAAGGACTTGTTGTATTGCCTTAACGTCATTGGGGTCATGCCCAAACTCTATGATGATTTCTTCCAATGCCTTGATCCTGTTGTCCTTGGCTTGAGAGGATGCCCTCTCCAACTCAAGCTAAGCTGCAGTGTTATTCAAACTGTTTTGCAGCCTATAATTGATCAAGGTCTTATCTGCCAAAGTGGCATAGACCATCTCACCCGTCTGCTTGTGGAGTTCTATTTGGTCCATGGGGTGGATGTCTTTTGAAAGGACTTCCAGATTAGTCCTTATGTAATCTACAGCTATTTGAGGTTGCTGTACTGTAGGGGCAAAATGGCTCATAGTCATTTTGCCTTCTTGTACATCAAAGGCAGCCATTAGTCTTTGTTGGTTTGTAGGAGCCATGTTTAATAGATGATTGTAGAGCTTAATTTTGATTGGCTCACTCCTCCTTTTGGCGTCCTTGAACTGCTCCTTTATGCCTGTAGCTGTGTTTTTGTCTTGTCCTGAGGAGCTAACCTCCCCAAGTGCTGCCTTATCCTGTTCTTGGTGCATTGAGCTGGTAGAGGTCTCAAGGCTTTGCATTTCTTCTTCTGAGAATGGATTGAGCCTCTGCCTTTTTTCTGGACCTTCTGTGAGAGGGGTCTCCCTCTCCCTTTTCCTGCTGATGTCCTCCTTCTGAGGGGTTGGGAGGACAGAGGGGTCTATCCTAGGGTCCTGTTTAGGAGGCGCCATGCTGGTTGTCTTTTCTTGGGTGGCTGCCTTGCCTTCTGCTGTTTACTTTTCTTGATCCTGATGATCAGTTTTGCTGCTGATGGCCCTGTTGTCCCTGTTGGTTCTCTTGGCCCTGTTGGCCCTCTTTTTCCTATTGGCCCTCTGTTTCCTGCATTTCTATGTCCTTTCCCTTGCTTTGTTCTTGAGCTGAGGTCTGTGCTGCCTCTTGTTGTGTTGCAGACGAGGAGGCTGGTGCTATTGTGTGAGAGCTTGGTAGGGCAGGCACCTGAGAAGGACATTCCAAGTCAGCCATTTTTAACAAATGTCTCCTAGCCCTCTCAACTAGCTCTTCTTGAGACACAGGCTCTATCAAGGTGTTTTTCTTCCATTTTGGCTGGTTTGCATGTCTTGATATGTTGAACAGGCTATCATGCTCATAGTTGGAGAGTTTATATCTTTGTCTCCTCTGGGATATAAAGCCATTGGGGTCATATGGTTTCCAAAGGAAGCTTTGTGTTAGGCCAAGGCATTCCAATATCCTTTCTGCCTCTATCCACCCTTCTCTTTTGTTCATAACAAAGTGCCCCAACTGGTTTTTGACTTTGAGTTGTGCCTTCTTGCCTCTCCCTGCAAAGTGGATTTGATCGGCATTGCCGAATTGTCTGAAGTACTCCAGGGCAAAGAGCCTCATGGGCACAAACCTGGGTAGCCTGAAAGGCCGCAGCTCACATCCATATATTCTAATCACTGTGTGATGCTGGTAGAAATACCAGTCTCCTATGCCATAGGCAGTGGATAGTTGCAGTATCCTCTGCATTTCATCAGTGATTCTTGGAGGAGGCTCTGTCATGAACAGAGATAGGGCCGGATGGATGAACAAATCTATAAACTCACAGTATGTATAGGGTGAGTATGCTTGGACATGGAAGATTGAGCTCCAGTACACCACTGATCTTGGGTTTCCTGCAACATCAGTTCTCTTGATCTCAAAAGAGAATTTCTCATGTTGGTAATAGAGAATGAGGTGATAGATGTATGAAGTGTATCTGAACACTCTCTCCCTGGACAGGTGCAAGAATTGCTCATGAATCTTGTCAGAGATGTATGTGGCATAGTCATAGCAGATGGGGGCCTTACCAAGAGAAAACATTGTCATCATGACTAGCACAGTTTCCTCTATGAATTCCATTGACTTGTACCCCAGTACTAAGCTTATCATATAGGCTAGGTCCAGGCCAAGTTGATTCAAGTAGCCATCAAAAATAGGAGGGTGAAGCACTGTATCAGATTTCTGAATGAATAGTTGGTTCAACTTCAGGATCTCTGCCTCTGTGAGTATCTTGGACCCTTGATTGATTAGATCCAGCAGGGATAGAGGAATCAGTTTCCTTTGAGTTTTGAATCGGACCATATCCCTGATGGCCTGAGGGGTAGTGTAAAATACAACCTCACCTTGAGGATTCATTACTGCCCTCTGTGTTGGATCATAAGCACCAGCACATAAATAGATAAGGTCAGGGAACTGCTTGACTTGGGGCATTTTAAAAGTTGGGAGGGAGGACTCCCAAATGCCTAGGATATCAGTCCCATCCCTGTGCCTAGCTCTGAATTCATTTAATAGATGGATGTGAAATGTGCATTTGGCTGGGGAGTCTTCTGAAATCTGGTAGTCTAAATCTGCAAAGTCTTGCCAGTCCAGCTCTCTCTGAGGAGCATTTAGGGGAGTGACATTGAGTGCTGCTGATCCTGCAGGGGCAGCCATGTCTACCTCAAGTATTCCCTGAGGTGCTGGGTTTGTCAATTAAATGGTGAAATTGAGGGGGGCAGAAACCAGCAAGGTTGGTGCACAGACAACTATAATCAGTGTTTGAATTATCTGAGGAGGCCTTTATGCATTTGACAAGCTTTCTTAGGCAATTTGGGAGCAATGCAGTGGGTTCACGATTGCGCGAACCGGGCAGGGTTTTACCAGAAATTGTAGTCTAAACGAGGTCTCCACCACTGTTTTTTAACTCTAAATTGTCGAACAGAGGTAGGTTACAGCTGGTTTTCCAGTGAATTTTCAATCCTATGGCTTCTTGTGGTGTATTTTACGAGAAATTGAGAAAAAACCAGTTCGAAGGAGGATGAAGACTCAAATACCTGTTTGACAGTAGCTTGAGGTGAGGTTGCAGTTGGGTTAACTGTCTGAGCTTTGCAAATGGTCGCAGGGTGGCTGGTGGCGCAGTCGTCGTGGAGTGCATGCAGATGGCGGAGCAGCGCGTTTCTCAGAAAAATCGTGAAATTGGCGAAAAAACGGTAAAATTTGGCTTTATAGTTATTTGGCGCATTTTTTGGATGACGTCAGCATTACGTCAGCGTGAGGGCCCGGGTCGGATGACGTCAGCAGGACGTCATCGGGTGACGTGGCGGCCTAAGATTGGTCCACGGGGGCGATGAGGTGGTGGCCAGGTGGGCGAATGAGGGACGAGGTGAGCGGACGTGGTGATAACGTGCATGGCAGCAGGATGCAGACGTGGGCGGGACAGGTGTCGCCATATCGGGACCGTCCCTGTACGGTGAAGGAACTATCAGACGATGCTCCGATGGGATTTGGGTGCGACAACTGTCCCCGCGTGACGCAAGCGTCTGACAGATATCGGAAGGTATCTGTCGGACGTCGGGGGCCTTCCGATATTGATGTGAGCCGTTGATCCCTGGGCGCGCGATCTAACGGCTGTCGGGCGATCAACTTGCGCGAGCCCTTAACACCTGCTTTTGTTAATTTTCGGACGTCGGGTTTTCCCGAAAAGACTGTGTGCCGTAGATCTGGGACAAGCGCCATCTGACGGTCATCGAACAGGTAACCTGCAAGGGAGATAGCAGCCAACGGGCGGGTATTAAAAAACAATATTTTCTCGGCAATTCGTGATCGGCGGGCCCCTCCATGTGCCAAATAATTTCTCGGGGTTTTTATAATTTTCTTTGCAAAAGTGATTTAGTCATCCAAACTTAGGAAAACATGACATTTTCGGGTTTTATGCAAGGTTTGGGTATAGATTTTTATGAAGGCAGAGACTATAGGGAAAGGGGTCCAATGTAATTTATACAATGAAAAACAGGGTAAACTGGCTCCCGACCTTAGGATAAGGCGGGAGAAGGACATTTTCATAGTTTTTTCTCCCTTGGGTGGTTTTATAGGGGACTCAAAGGTTTTCTTCAAGGGTTTTTAAGTTCAGAATGGAACTTTTTGGTAGGGAAACCGGTTGAGGTGGAGCAAAAGGTGGAACATGGGTTCTTGACCTTAACCAGGTGTTAACTCAATTCCCAGGGAGTGAATATTATGGCTGTAGTACCAGGGGGAGATATTTATATAATGGGGGATTTATACACCATGGTGTTATAGTAGTAGGGATAATGGAGTATAGGGAGCTAAGTAGTAGAGTTAGTTGTTAATATGGAGGAGACATATGGATGAGGGCTAGTGCCAATAATTTTCTTTGAAAATATCTGAAAGTCAAGAGTAGATGAAAATGAAAAGAGTTTTACACAGAAAATGTGGCTTTTGAAGGCCATCAGTACCATCACAATGCTTTGAGCTTGTTCTAAGAACCAACAGATGAAGGGGTGTTAGTAATGAGTGATATACACATGGGGGAGGGAGTTAGTCATGCTCCACTGTATTGTAGGCTTGGATGTAGCTTCAGCAACTTTGGCCTTTGAATAAACATCACTTCTGCAACCCCATCTACCTACCCAACTAGTTCACCTAGCATTTTTTATTTCTTCTTGGAGGGTGCATTTGGACTTGCAAACCCTTTGTATGCCCTTTTCTTTTCATTGGCTTTTTGCTTTTATTTCCTATCTAGTACAACCCTTATTCCTTCCAAGGTCCCAGATTAAGCAGTTGGGAACCTTAGTTTCTCTACCTAGCTACTGATCTTCCAAGATTAAACAGTTTGGACAGATTTCATTCTCTATTCTACAACATAAATTGAAAACATGGCATGATCCAGATTAGGCTGTTGGATCATCCATAAACTTTTATGAACATACAGGCCTAGATACACCTTTTTCTTTCTTTTACAAATATGGAACCTTTGTGGCAGCAAAAATGGAGCATATTTGGCACTTATATTTGCCAATCATGAAATATGAAACCTATTGGTATAGGTAACTAACAGGATCCATCTCAATCCCAGCAGGTCTTGCAACCGAATGTGCAGTCGTCATCTCAACCTGGACAAACCTTGGTTTCTGGTCCATCTCAGCAACCCGTCCAGTCTATTGTTCAAACTTTTGTACCTTTTGTAGTTTCTCAGTCTGGGCCTAGTATGCATCATACTCCATCTCAAACGTTTGCTGCAACTACTGCAACATCTACTCCATCCACCCCACCTTTTTCTGGAGTATCGGCAGCTCCGGTTTCTACTATTTTTGTATCTACTCCTCAGACATCTTTACCTCAGTCTGGACCTACGGCCCAGACTTCAGTTCAGATGCCTGTAGGAAGTACGGTTGTCACTTCTCAACCTCAATTTAATAAACCTCCGTACCAAGGATAGTACCAATACGGTCCTGCTGTGCAGCAACCAACCTATCAGTATCAACCATACCCTGGGTATACATATCAACAACCTCAGCAACCCCAGTGTGGTCCGGTTAATCCTGGTTTTCCAGGAGGTCAAAATATCCCAAATGCGATTCCCATTCCTAGTTATCCTGGATATCCTCCTCCCGGGGCTGGTCTGCAGACCTCAAGTTTTAGGGACCCTAATCGTCAGTTACCATTTATCGCAACTTTGGACTTGCCTGAGTTGACGCGGCTTACAAACGATCCAATTAACTATCTTCCGTATTGGCCGCCAATGCCCCATAAGTTGCCTAGTGATATTCCTAAATTCGAAGGTAAGCCAGGAGACGACCCGTCAAACCATGTGATGACTTATCACCTCTGGTGTGTGTCTAACTCCATTTCAGATGATTCTATTCGTTTACGTCTTTTTCAATGCACTCTAATTGGTCTTGCGGCCAAATGGTATATCGAATTACCGCGAGCCACTTTTTATAATTTTAGTCAGTTAGCTACCTCGTTTTTATCTCATTTTCAGTTGCCAATCAGATATGACAATGGCATGGAGCTATTAACTTCGTTAAAACAGTCGACGTCCACTTACATTTCAGATCATATCCATGAATGGAGACGTCGACGGCGTTTAGTGAAAGTTTATATTCCGGATCAGATTTTAGCTGAATGGTTTGTAAAATCCTTACTGCCCAAGATCACTGAAGATGTAGCTAAATCCGGAGTAGTTATTGAAGAGCAAGTCATTGCTCAAGCACAATACCTTGACTTGGTTTATACTCAGTCGGGTACGTTACACGAGAAGATCCTCAACCTACCCAAACAAAATCAAATCGTTGATTCTCCTTCCGGGTCTCATGCCATTGATGGTATGATTGGTACGGTAAATACCAAAAGTAAGAAGAAGTCTTCTAAGAATTCTTCTCCTATAATAACCTTGCCAGATTCCCCGACATGAGAGTCTTCCGTGGAACTTTCCACCAATATTCACGTTGTAGAATCATCTACAGCTAAATAAAAAACCGGTGGTAAGAAGAAATGGAAGAAGAAGAATAAAGAGAAAAATTCAAAAGAGAAACCCCAAAAAGCGGAACCCACTGATGAAAAACGCAAACCTCGTTATCCGTGTCTCATCTGCGATGAAGACCATTATACGAGAGACTACCCTCATCGGGCAGAAGTTGCAAAAATTGTCAAAGGTTCCCAAACTCCTGATGTCTTGAAGGATCTTTTTCCAGCTCAAGATAGTACGATGATAGGTTCATCCTCCAGTGCCAATGAATAACCCATATTGATGATGTCTCATATAAGGATTGCGACTCGATCGCAAGATTATGGCAGTAAAAGTCCTGTTGATGTTAAAGAAGCAGAATCTTCTCATTCAAATCCATCAACCTCAGCTCCCGGTTCCGATCCACTACAGATCGAGAAACCTAACCCAGACTTAGTAATCAAACCGCCCACAAAAATTGTACTTCGAAAGTCTGCTTTCAATCCACATAAGAGAGCGGCTCAGAACTACAACATTGTTGAGGATTTAGCTGTTTCACCCTCAGCAATGTTGGCTTTGGAAGTGCTACAATCATGTCCAGCACAACGCAAATTACTTTTGTCAGCTATAGGAGCTGTTGATGCTCAGGACCCGAACCTTATAATCTTCGATCTAAAAAATAGTGCACCGAGTCTACCTCATCAAATGGCTGTCCAGATTCCAGTGATAGTCAAAAACATACTTGTTCATAGGACTGTGATTAAAGAGGGAGCTTCCACATGCATTATGTCGATACAGTGTTGGATATCGCTTGGTTCTCCTTCACTAAATCAATCCCCGACGATTCGCAAGGCCTTTGATGGCCGTGGGTTTCATCCTTTCGGCATTTTACAGGATCTACCTATAGGGGTTGAAGGAAAAACCGTTAATATAGATGTGGAGGTGGTTGATACCCCTCTAGATTACAACCTTCTCTTGGGTCGTAGTTGGTCTTACGCTATGAAAATTGTTGTCTCATCGGTCTTTCGGCTTATAAAGTTCCCTCCCAACAGAAAGATCATAACTATAGACCAGTTCTCATACTTTTCATCCGACCCAGCCTCTGCTGAGAGCATTCAACATGTTGGTAAGGCGACGATCCATTAGAAGGATGTTTGTGTAGGGTTGGTTAAAGATTCCGGTTTACTGGGCACTTTTCCTTTTCCTCCTATCAACGCCTCGTCTTCTACTGCAACTATTCATATGATTTCATCAAGAACCATTGTTAATGATGATCCTTGGATCATACCTTCTGAAACTAAGATAGACTCATTTGGTATTCTTATGCCTTTGAGTCTGTATGAACTTGCATATCAGACCGTGCAGTCGTTTTCCGACCCAAAATCAACCCAAATCGACTTAAAGAACGAGGTCCATGAAGAGTCATTTTCGACATCAAACTCGGAATTAAGAACGTTTTCCGAACTTGTTCAATCAGATGAGAAAATTTGTGAAATCCTATGTGTCGATGAGTTACCATGGGAAGATCTACAATCACAGATCTTCATTTTTACCCGAGAACGATCGTTTTGAAAACGATTTTTCATCAATATTTACAACTGAATATGTTAAGGACGCTCAAAATCCAATGAAACATCCTGATTCTGAGTTAAACTTGGGAAATATTTCTCAAACTATTCCCCTTGACATTTCAGTTAAGCCAGGAATTGTTGAAAACGTTCATGTAGGTGCCTCTTGTACGGAAAATGAAATTCAAACATACAAAGCCCTATTTCAACAATTCCGCAATGTGTTTGCCTGGTCCTATGAGGAAATTCCAGGAATTGACCCAGCAATCGTAGTTCATGAAATTAAAACCTACCCGGACGCTAAACTCGTTCGACAACGTCTGTGTCAGATTCACCCAAGAAAAGCTGCTGCAATTAAAGCAGAAGTTGAAAAACTGTTGAAAGCAGGTTTCATTTATCCGATCTCGTTAACGGATTGGGTATCGAATATTGTTCCCGTGAATAAAAAGCAAAGGACAATAAGAATATGTATCGACTATAGGGACATTAATCGAGCATGTCCAAAGGACAATTACCCTACTCCCTATATCGATCAAATTATTGATGATTGTGCCGACAGTGAAATTTTCTCCTTTATGGATGGCTTTTCTGGTTATAATCAAATTAACATTCTACCTGCCGATCAACCAAAAATGGCATTCATCTGTCCATGGGGGGACATTTGCTTATTGCAAGTTACCTTTCTGCCTTTAAGATGCCGGTGCAACTTTTCAACGGGCCATGTCTTACGCTTTTCATGATATAAAACACATTGTGCAACGCCTATCTCGATGACTTGCCTACTCATTCATTACATTCAAAGCTGATCAACCTCTTCCATTTTACGAGCAATCTTATGAGGTGTACGGCATCTATCGGAATCTGTTGATCCCCACAAGTGTGTGTTCTGTATTTGAAATTGGGTCGATTACTGGATTTTGTTATTTCGAAAGCCGGCATTCGCGTCGATCCTTCGAAGGTCGAAGCTATCATCAAATTGCCTCCTCCTTCGAGTCTTCGCCAACTCCAAAGTTTGCAAGGGAAAGCAAACTTTTTACGGAACTTATGTGTGACTTCCCACGTGTTGATACAGACACAGTGGCGGAGGAGCCCATTGCGAACGAATCCTTGTTTCTAATCAGCACTTTAGATCCATGGTATGGATATATCATCACTTATCTCCAAACCCAAACCTTTCGGCCAGATATTTCACGATCAGACTGTCGAAAAATCCTATTCTGATCCCAACAATTCAAAATTATTGGAGATACTCTTTATCGTCGTGGGGCGGATTCTATTTTCCGACGTTGTTTGACTCATGAGGAAGCTGAAAGGGTTTTAAATGACTGTCACTCTGGAGCGTGTGGCGGTCATATGTCTGGGTATGCCACTGCCCGAAAGATATTGCATGCTGGCTATTTCTGTCCGTCTTTGTTTAAAGATTGTATTACTGCGGTCCGAAAATGCCACAATTGCCAAATTTTTGATCAAAAGATGCGTGATCCACCTGCTCCTCTTCACCCTATAATTGTCGTTGGTCCTTTTGCCAAATGGGGTATCGATTTTATTACATGTAACCCTCACTCAGCCGGGGGGCATGCGTATATTATCCTTGCGGTATATTATTTTACTAAGTGGGCCGAGGCAATGCCTACATTTGAGGCCAACGGCAAAACAGCTGCAATTTTCGTATTCAATCATATAATTGCTAGGTTTGGTGTTCCACAAGCGATTATCACTGACCATGGGTGTCATTTTCGAAATTTTATGATGACAGAACTTACGGACCAACTTGGCTTGCGTCACGACGGCTCAACTCCTTATTATCCACAAGCTAATGGCCTGGTTGAAGACATCAACAAAGTTTTAGTCATCATGATCCGATGAATCATTGGGATTCATCGGTCAAACTTGCACAACATGTTATTTTTAGCGTTGTGGGCGTATCGAACCTCAGTTAAAACATCAACAGGGTTCAGTCCTTTCCAACTAGTTTATGGTTTGGAAGTTGTGTTACCTATTGAGTGTGAAATCCCGTCATTACGAATGGCCATCGAGTTGCTTCCAGCTACTTCCGAAGAGGAAAGACATTTTTTATACTTGGCTCAGCTAGATGAGAATCGCCGCGATGCTGCATTAGCAATCGAATCTCATGCCAAACGTATTAAAGCTTAGTATGATCGAAATGTGACCCCTCGAAATTTTTCGGAAGGAGATATAGTCCTTTTGTACGATCAAGCAAATGATAAATTAGGCGCTGGAAAATTCGTGCCTATGTGGCACGATCCCTTTGTTGTCAAGAGAAAGATAGAGAAAGGGGCCTATGAATTGGTAGACTTTGACGGGGTCTCTTTAGGTAAACCCATAAATGGTCTTCACCTGAAGAGGCATTGTGCTTAAACGAGCGTGGATATTTTTTTAGTTAGGTTAGTTTTTCTTCTAACTGGTGTGTTTTAGATTAAAGTGTGCTTAGCTTAGAGATTGATTTTTCCGTCATTATTCCTGCTTATCTTGGTTTTACGTTTGATATCTCAGATGTTGACGCCTCTCCAAACATATATTGGTTTCACTGATGGCGCTTGTCGTACTACATGGAATATTTCTTCCGTAGCTTGGGTTATTTATTCGCCCTCTGACGAGTTGGTATCTATGCATGGGGTTAGCCTCGGTCAAACAATGAACAACATTACAGAGTATAGTGCAGTGGTTGAGTTATTATCTGAATCTATTTCATTTGGGATTCGGAGTTTGATAGTGAGGTTAGGTTATGAACTCATTGTATTACAACTTAATAGAGTATACGCCATTAGAAATCCAGTTTTATTAGGATTATTTTTGAGAGTGCGTCTCTTGGAACGTGAATTTGACTATATTGAATATCAGCATATTCCAAGATCTTTAAATACATTAACAGATGCAATTGCTTCTCAAATGTTAAGTAGAAATGTGCAATAATCATACAAGTAAATTTAAAAACATTCCATAACATGTTTAACAAGATAAGTCAGTAATAGTGATATAATATAGGAGTGTGTCAAAATATACATCGTCCTCGATCACAGGTTGAAAAACACCTTATGATCAGCAAAAATGATAAGTACAAAAAGCAAAAATGTCATATGTGACTACAATAGGCGATCATCCCATCACTGGTGATGATCTCGATACGAAACCACTGCACTGGCCACCTTACAAAGGAACCTCCTAAAAGGTCCTGGGACTCCAATCACATAGCGCTGAAGTCGATGAGGGATGTCGTCTATGCTGGTCTGGGAATGTCCCCTGTCAGGCGCTCTAGATGGCTCTCCAACTCGGCCAAAGTCTCTGCTAATTCGTCCTGTGGGGCTGGAGCCGGTGCAACTGGTTGTTTTCTCTCGAAAGGCCAGAGAGCAGTTGGTCGTTGTGGGCCCACATCTGCATTTTGAAAATTATTACTATCAGTTTTAAGACGATATAAAAATAAAAAAAAATTAACATTAGGAAAATTTTGAAAATGATTTTACCTGAGTCATCCCACTGCTCTCCTGGAGGAAAAGCCATGTCTGGGTCTCCATGAAAATCAACCCCAGCATAAGGGAAGTCCTGAATAGAAAACACCTGATTCTCCAACCACTGGAAATACTCAGGTTTGAACTGAACGACCTCAGTCCCCTCGTCAGGATGACGGGCCATGACTGTGACCCATCGCATCAGTTTGGGCTCTCGAGGAAGCCCAGCTCCAACTGTAAGGTGTTGTGGGATAAGCATAGGAATCCTCTCTAGGCCAAAACTCACGACTAAAGCCCCATAACCAAAAGTCTTTAGTCGTCCGTTCTTGGCCCTGGTCAATTGGCCCTTCACATTAGCCAACACAGCATCGCACCAGTTGAAGATGGTGCCCTAAAACCAATCAACTACCATACACATCTGGGATCCGGTGGCAACATGTAATGCGGCAGCTCTGCAAAGTCTAGTAACAGTGAATGCAATCACCATAAGCTCAGGACGGGATATGGTCTTTATGTCTATCCCTTTGTCTCTAGTCTGGCGGCTGCAGTACTCTAACCCGGGAGGCTATCGATCAGATTGGCCACCTTGCCCAGTCAAATCAGAGTCAAGTCAATGCCTCTCTTAGGCAAACTCAGTCAAGAAATATATACCGCCAGCTTGACTCGAGCTGGTGGCCGCCAAAAGAAACACTGGTCCTGAACATCCATCTGTCAACCATACACTTTAAGAAATCCACTGAGCCCCGCCAAGGAAGCCCAGTATTGTATAAGCCACATCACTCAAACTCAAAGTGAAGTTGATGATTCCATGCGGTAGCATCAACACGTCCTCGTGCTCTCGTTCGCGCCAATCTATGCATATGAACACCACATCATAACATAAGAAAATTAAAAGCTAGAAAAAACTTCATTGGTCTATTTTTGGAGTGATTTTAGGTTAAAACTCTCGCCTTGGCCCGCAACCCTACATGTTAGACACATGTGGGTGGGACCGGCACTTGTCCCCTACATGGAAGGTGCGGACCCCGAGCTTTTTCCCAATGGAGAAAAAGTCGGGGTCCGCAGGTTCGCAGTGGTGAGCCTGCGTACCCCGAGCGCGGGTTTTTTGCCTAAAAGCCTCCCAAAAAATGAAATAAAGGACTAAATTTAAAAATGAAACGGTTAAAAATGAAGAAGAGGATGATGTGGATTACCTGGAGAAGACGGCGTTCGATTCCGACAGTTGTATTTTCCGCAATCTTCACGGGAAGTTTTCAGAGCAAAAGAACTATTTTTCTCACCCAAATCACAAATGGTAAAGATGAATGGTAAAAGCCCCTTTTTATAAGTTTTTTGAGTAAATAAATTGCAAATTTGTTTATGTTTCACTTTAAAAAGGCATTCTTGCGACATTTTTATCTCTTTCAAACAGGTATGAGTAATGTTTGTGTTTTTGTGCAAGATAACAGGATTATTCGGGCAAAATCTATCATTTTCAGCTAGAGTCACTTTTAAGCTCTTTTCTGACTCCTAAAACATGAAAAATATGCCGTTTTATTTAACTCGTTAAAAACGGAAATTAAAAGACGCCATTTACAGTCTCTTTCTGACCGAAAAAAAAAACATAGAAAAGATTGACGGATTTTGTCGTTTCAAATTCGATATGGTAAATGACGTGTCCTTGAAATCGTTTTACTTTTCCGATCAAAGACACTAAATGACGAAAAGTACTCTCTCCTTGTCGTAAAAGATCAACAGTAGTTCTCTCAAGTATTATTTTATACTTTTCGGGCTTGGGAGACACAAATTTAACGAAAAAATCAAACCCTGGAGTCCTTCTAAGTTTTTTCAGACTCTCCAAAAATGAAAACTGCTGATTTATCCTATATTGGATCCGTTAAATTTTCGCAGGTAAAGGAACCCTGTTCAATTACAAACAGGAATGGACCACTCCTTCTTAGGTTTGAATTAAACTAAGTTGGACTCAACCCGAAGGGTGAAGCTTATAATCAGGCATATGTTATCCTCCTCAAGCTTGTAAAAAATAAAGAGGTACTTGCCAGAAATGGTGGGGGAAAAGAGAGAAAAGTAAGTATGTTTGTCACACTTTATAACCACTCTTGAACACGACACTTTCATTCACCTGGGTTGGGAAATCCTTTACCTAACAATTGATCAAACCATATTGAAAGTCTTTAGCCGGTTTCTGGGTATTAACTTTGGGTCAAACGTCACCAAACCATCTGTCGTGTCGTTATGTGTTCAAGAGGTCAATGCAAATAAGCCATTCATCTGCAAAATTTCTGTTATCCATCTTGACCATCCCTAAGTTAGTCTTTGCAACTAAATTTCTTAAGCTTGATCTATGATTTCGTGTTGTGAGCTTCCCTACAACGGATCGCTTTCTATCGACTTCAACTCATTATCTAGAAAGATGATCTAGAAATCGTCAGTACCTTGAGATCTGCATGCCTCAATGGCAAGTTTCTCGCTTTTGACAACAGTTTACATCATTGACTTTCGATCAAGGGATCCGATGACATGTTCGAAATCAACACATCTTATCACATCTCATGGATTGTATTGAGTACTTTGAGAGCCATTGTCATTATTGGTGGTTTCTCTCATGCTTGTTAATAGTTTACATCATTGACTAGTAATCAAGCGGTTTCTACCATGTTCGACTTCGACACATCCATTCGCATGGATAGAATGTACATATCGGGAAGTAGAAATGGAGACCCTGGATCTTAGTTTCCACCATCCAGGCTCGAGGGAATTTTGTATTCATTATACTATGGACTATTCATAAACAGATGGTTGCGTCCATGCTGTGTCCACATGTGTCTATACTTATGATGTGTTACAAGATCATTCCTATATCATAGCAGTAGTTAGTTTTCTAGTCAGTTTTCAGTCTCTTAGTCAGTTTTTATCTGAGTATGGGAATGCCTACCTCAGCGATGATAGGATCTCATATATATATTTTGCATTGAATGTCTTTACAGGTTCCAACCGGGCTCTTCGCAAGATGATCCTCGAAATGATAAAGTACTTCACTCTTCCTAAATGATAAATGAAAATCCTCATCTACTACAGACTTCGCACTTTAGGGGGCAATT
>APFE030473559.1:0-15014 GCA_000404065.3 Pinus taeda | reverse complement strand
ATCATTCTTTTGTAGGTTTTATTATTTATTAATGAATTACTTCTTATATTAATAGGAAAGATCTACCCCAAGCATTATAAGTTTAATTTATAAGCATTTAATACTATTAATATTAATAGTCACATACATAATTTATGCAACCTAGTATTTTTAGGACCATATATATTAATTTAAATATATTAATAAATTAATAAATTATTTATTTTTAATATTATTAGTTATATATATTATTATTTCATACATATTATATTAATAATTAATATATAATATTATTGTAGTGAATTAATAAATTTAATTTTTAATTGACATAATTTAACCTTTTTCTATAATATTATTATGTATAACTAACCTAAGTTTTTATTTAGGGCATATAGATATTAATAAATTAATTAATTAATTACATTTTTAATATTATTAATTATATATATTTTTACACATATAATATTAATAATTAATATTTTAATAAATTAATAAATTAATTTGTAATTGACCTAATTTAACCTTTTTCTATAAAATTAACTACATATTAATTATAAATAATACTAAACTCAATTACGACAATAATAAAATTAGGGTTTTTAAAATAAAATTAGGTATAATAATAAATTATTGGAATATACATATATATTTGGATATATATTAATTGAATGAATTCATTTAAATAAATATTGAACATATATATATTTATACATTTTTATATATAATAGAGCAATATTTTATATTAAATAAATGAATTATTTTTAATAGATTAACCTTTGTTTTGTTTTATTATTCAACCGGTTAACCTAGCTCCATGAATATAATAGTATTTTAATATTAAATCGGTTAGATGAAGTTTGACTGGGGCTCTTGAGTGAAAAAGTAGCCGTTAGAGTGTTTTAGCCGTTGGAGTCTCTGCTTAGACTATTTAACTCGTTGATCTGGATTTGTATCTTCAACTCGTCCTGATGATGAACCACATTGGTTGGTTCGAAACGCGTCGACCAAAGTCTTTCTTATGTGATTTACGCTGAAGCTCTCCTTACAAATACAAGGACATCTTTGCATGGACATATGGTGACCTAAAAACCTTTGGTACCAGCGTTATGCAGCATGTAATTCCTTAGGAAAAGGAGGCTAAGCCCTACCAACAAAAGCTTCACAAGATGCATCCAAGCCTAGAACCGTTGGTGAAGAAAGAATTAAACAAAATGCTGGATGTTAAAATCATTTTTGCGGTCAGACACACCCGCTAGGTAGCCAATCTCATGACAGTAAGAAGGAAAATTGGAGACATCAGGCTATGTATTGATTTCAAAAACCTAAACAAAGCATCATAGAAAGATAACTATCCTGTCCCTTCTATGGAACACATTCTTCAATGCATTTCTGGGTCTGAAATGTTGTCCATATTGGATGGTTTTTCAGGATATAACCAAGTGTTGGTGTCTAATGGGGATTAGCTTAAGACAACCTTCAACACTAAATGGGGCACCTACGCATATCATAAAATTCCTTTTGGACTTATTAATGCGAGTGCCACATTCAAGAGAGCTATGGACATAGCTTTTTGAGGGTTGATTAATAGATCAGTAGTGGTTTACATGGATGACATCACTGTGTATTCATATCACAGAAGGGATCATATTTATCACATGAAACAAATTTTTGAAAGATGTCGAAGGTATGGAATATCGTCGAATCCAAAGAAGAGCGTCTTTGCAGTCACGGAAGGGAAACTACTAGGTCATATCCTCTCTAAAGAAGGGATTGTTATTGATCGTGAAAGAATAGAGACCATCATGAGAATACAACCCCCTGTAAATAAAATGGCAATGCAATCTTTCTTTAGGAAGATCAATTTTGTTAGGAAATTTGTCTCAGGTTTCGCGGAAACAATGTGCCCCATGCAGCTAATGATGAAGAAAGATGTTGTATATAAGTGGAGTGATGAAGCCAAGAAATCATTTTAGCAAATTAAAGAGGCCATCGTTGAAGCCCTTACATTTGTTAGTCCTGATTTCAACAAGGAATTCCTCTTGTACACTTTCGCTTCTGATGTTTCATATGCTGCAATCCTCACCCAAAAAAATGACAAGGACAATGAAGTACCCATTTCCTATATGAGCTCTAATCTCCAGGGAGCAGAACTGAACTACCCAGACGTGGAGAAACAAGGATTTGCAGTATTTAAAGCTGTAAAACACTTCTGTCCTTATTTATTAAAGGCTAGGACTAAATTAATCATTCCACATCCTACTGTAAGAGCCCTCTTCGTGTAGAAGGAAATGGGTGAACGAAGAGGGAATTGGATAACCACACTTCAAGAATTCAACCTCAAGATTAAGTTGGCAAAGATAGTTTGAGGGAAGGGATTGTGTAGGCTAGTAGGAGAAGCATTGGAGGATAAACAAAGGAGCATTCGAAGAACTAGAAGCACAGAGCATGCAAAATGCACAAGTAAAACTCAAGGAGGATACCCTATGGATTATGAGATGCTGATATATGAACGCGAAGTGTCAGAAGCCCTTTTGGATTTTGAGTCATGGTATTACAACATACGCTTCTATCTAACACAGGGATCATATCCTAAACACATCGATGCATCACAAAGAAGAGTGCTCAAATTGAAATCTAATCAGTATGAATTGACCAATGATACATTATACAAAAAAAATTATGATGGAATCTGGCTGAGGTGCTTGGAAAGGGACGATGATGATCATGTCTTGAAAGAAATGCACGATGACCTAGCAGGTGGTCACTACAGCGGAGAGACCATTGTTCACAAAAAATTAAGACCTGGATATTATTGGCCCAGAGTGTTCAGAGACTCGCATGCCTATGCTCGCAAATGCAAGGTGTGTCAAACCGCCGCAAGATGAGAAAGAAAGCTAGTTGTTCCCCTCAGGCTTGTTATGATTTATCGCCCGTTCCAGCAATGGGGCCTAGATTTCATAGGCGAGATCACTCCAAAAACTTCACGACAACATACGTATATACTCACAACAACCAGTTACTTCACTAGATGGACCAAAGCCATCTCGCTTCGGAAGGTAAAAGAAGATGAGGTAATATCATTTATTGATAAATTCATTATCAATAGGTATGGCATCCCTAACGCTCTCATATTTGATAATGCTTCTTACTTTTCATCATTGAAATTGACTGAATTTGCCATTGATAAATCAATTCACATAAGGTATGCATCAAGCTATTACCCCCAAGGAAATGGAGTTGCAGAGTCTTCAAATAAGAACCTCATATGCATAATCCGTAAATCTATCGTTGACAACCAGAGAAACTGGCACAACGCTCTAACAAATGCCCTTTGGGTTTATAGGGTCACCCCAAAAGTGGCCTTAGGAAACTCTCCATACTTCCTCGTCTATGGACAGGAAGCCATCTTGCCTCCAAACATTACCCTTCCCTCTTTACAATTCTCCCAAGCTTTAAGAGGAAACCCTTCAGTCTTACTCCAAGAAAGGATCAACCAACTAGTGAGGTTGGAGGAATTGAGATATAAAGCCTGAAATAAATTTAGAAATCACCAAATGATTGTGAAGAGGTGGTTTGATTTCCATTTGGCAGGAGATAAAGATTACCCAATAGGAGAGCTAGTCTTGAAATGGGACAAGTTGAATGAGCCAAAAGGTAAACAAATGAAATTCCAACACTTATGGCTAGGCCCATTCCAAGTTTTGGAAAAACTTGGTCAGGGAACTTATAGATTGAAAACTTTAGAGGGAGAAACAAAAAAGCTCCCTATTAATGGCCAACATCTCAAGAGATACTTCCAGTAGCCACCACATGGTGGTTATGTCCTGAGTAGGTTAGAATTCATTTTATTTTGCTGTTAGTTTAGTTACATTTCTATCTTTTCCTTTCTTGTTTTTCTGCAAAGTTTATTTTCCTTCTGTTTTGAATTGCAGTCCTATTCAGCCAACTGATTTCAGTCCTCCAGTCTCATTTTTACCTTTTTCAATTTTCCCTCATTCACCACCTTCATCCTTTCCCTTCCTCATTAACCTGCTAATGAGTCTACTGATTCTAAACCCATCGTTACTTTGCAAATCAAACAATTTTTTTAGTGAACCCATGAGAACTGGAAAATCAGTGATGGAATTCAAACCAAAGCCACTCATTGGCATATGTTGGGAACTAGGTAAGCTCTGTTGATAACTTGGATACCTGGAGCATGTAGGGGCATCTTTATAAAACAAAAAATGTGTAACTACAACTGGAATGGCATGGAGGAATGCTACATTTTAAATAAATCCCACTCAGACCTAGCCTATGCTTGCCTGCAAGGTTTGCAGTTATTCTCCATTGGTCCCATCCACCACACTAAATTCTCCAATACCTATCATCTACAAGTAAATCTCCTTTCATGGGCTAAACTCATTGTCATATACCATGTGGAAAATCCGATTGTGCTCTAGTCCTTGTGCTTGAAACCAGAAGGACTTATTTAAAAGAAAATGAAATGTCAAGTCCTTGTGCCAATTTGGAAGGACAAGTTGTTTGGGAAGCCAGTTAGAGTAAGGACTGTTGTTGGGCTCAGAGTACTGGTTGACACAACAAGCCTAACTTTTCTTAAGCGGTTTAAAAATATGGCATGATCCATGATCACGCCCCATTCAATCATATGAAAATATAGCACTGAAATTCTCATATAAAGGGCAGATAAACATATCTACATCAAGTTTGATGAGCAATAAAGAGCTGAGGTACACACCTAAACAGGTATTGACAGACCAGTGATGGCCCCGAAAGGATTTTTGAAAGTAGGAAATAGGTAAAGGAAGGTCAATAAACTCCATAATACTACTAGTGGAGAATTCCTGTCAAAGCCCTATCAGTAAGTAGAATCTATTTGCCTTTATCCCACCTGAAGCAATTAATGTTGAAGTGGAACCCATTCTTGTCCACCTATACAGTTTGAATTTCAAGTTTATCTTAACACCCTGATGTTCTATTCAGCCAAGAATTATTTAGAAACAGAGATAACTGGTTCACCCAGCAGTTCGCCATTTGTTGTGGCCACAACAACCACCTTATTAAAATTTTCCCTAGTATCAATTTTGATTGGGTCCCCTAGAAGTTGATCTTGCACCCCTCCGAATGATCTGTTTTATCCCAGGGATTTTAACTCTTTGGCAAGTCAAATCTTTAATTTTTAAATGGTTAAGGCCCCCTTAATAATCCCTGCCACATGATTCATCTATAACCCTCTCTAAGCCCTTCATTCATATCCTCATCGGGACTTTTTCGACTCACGAAACCTTCTATCGCATCATTATTTCCATCATAACTCTTTACAACAGAAATACTTCACAAAGCATGCAAAAATTACCCCTTTTCTCCTATCAGAATCAACACTAAGGCATGATGTTCACTATTATACTCTGGACCCGATGGTATTATTAACCTGTTTTATATATACTAGGTTTGAAACCATACCGCGTATCGCAATCGGCCAACTCTGGGGCTTATCTATATGGCATGCCATTGACTACCAAACCTGATGGCTTTATTAACCGCAATATATATATTATCAGGTCCGAAGCCCAAATCGCATATCGTAATCGGTGGGACCCAAGGGTCATATATAAGGCACACTGTGATATTTTGGACCTGCCAACAACTATAAATTTGGGTATATAATATTTCAAGTCCGGCCCGATGGCCAGACGTAGGTTTTCTCGTATATTCCTGTGTTTTTTAAAAAGTATTGAGGTCGGGGTTTTCAAAGGGAAGTCTTACATTTTGGATCTGCCGGGATCATTAAACATAATGCATATATTTTGGGTCTGCTCCCCCCCCAATCACTTACCACAATTGGCAGAGTTTAGCGTTTAAAAATAAGGTGCGATGCGGTTAAGCAAACCCGACGATAACTATAGGTCGAGGTGTATACCATTTCAAGTCCAACCTTATGGCTCGTCTGTGGGTTTTCCTGTGTTTTCCTGTGCATTGCGATGAAATGTGTGGTCTAGGTTTTCAAGGGAAAATCTCGTAAAATGAATAGGTCTGTCCTAGAAACATTTTTAAGGCAATCCTTGATTAAAATTGAATATTAGGGGAAATGAGAATACGTGTTACAACAAGGCCCAGTGGTTTGATAATTATATATGCTTTGCGTGCTATATTAAATGGAAACTATGGCTGAATGTAAGGTTTGTTTATGATCATGTTGTGTTGTTTCATAATCATAAAACTAATGTTAATTATCTCTACAGGCGAGGAGTAAAAGAAATGCATGAGCAAATCCAGAGAGTCCATATATGTGGATGTGTTCTGTTTAAAGATGCAGCCTTAGGAATTCTCGGTCAGGTTTCCACGCATTGCCTGGGTATTTTGAAAGAAAAAGTGTCCCAGGTTTCATCATGAAGAGATGACACATTGTCATCCTCTTCTAATCAACATCTATTCATTCCCCGAGCAGATATGCCTTCTACGTGTTAGCAGTGACACTGACTGTTCTACGTCTGTCCATTCTGATCTGTATATTCAAAAGAACAAGGGAAGGCAAAAGGTTATGGGAATACTGAGAGTCATTTCCAGCTACATAAGTATTTCCTTCGAATAAGAGAGGAGGGATTTTTGTTGGGAGAGAACAACTTTGATTCATTGTGAATAAAGAAGTCTATTTGGTTCAAGAAGGAGCCTGTTGTGTCAGATTGATTTCCCTTTTCTCTCATATGTTTAGAATCAGTGTGCTTTTGCTGGCATAAAGATAAATGTGATTTTCTTTGTGCATATTGATAACAAGCAGTTCATGGTTATTCCTGGTTATTTGAATATAATTCAATAGCATTGTTAATTCATGAAAGGTTGTTGATTCTAGAATTTTTTAAACATTAGTTGCAAGTGTTATTTGTATGGAAAGGAATGTGTATTCCTGTATAAGTAATTGTATTGCAATTAGGATTTAATACACCTTTTTCTTATGTGAACCAGTAATTAATTCATTTGGACTTGGAGTATATATATGATGTTTAAACTCTCTTTTTTTATGCTCCTGCAAGATAGATTAGGATAGTTAGGACTAGGTTAGAGTAGTTAACAATAGTGTAGATAGGATTTGATGCATATAGGTTAGCTGTTTCTTTTGTTGATTTAATTGAAGTCTTCCTCCGGGAAGCAATCTCTCAACACCTATAACAGTTCACGGGGTCCTTTAAAACCCGTTGGAATTAGCCATTCAACACGAAAGCAGATATAATTGGGGTCTGTGATCGGTTTAGTTCCCCTTTATTGGTATAGCAAAAATTCACCATGTTAATAGGAAGAAACTATAGACCTGATACCCTAAGACACTAGAAATTCAAAGTACAGACTGAAAATCAATCCAAAGACAGGGCCTTTTGATGGTTGGCCAAACTTAATGAGAAGAAAAATATTAAAGGAGGATGAAAAGGATGTAGGCTTCCCCAATGGAGTTGCTAATTTGTTAGCCAGAAAATCCCTTTTGTGGACAGAAGTGGTCTCTCTAGTCCTATGAGAGGATCTAGCAACAAACCAGACAAACTAGTGCAGGCTTTCCTAGTTTATGTTGAAAGATGCAAAGTGGGAGAAAGAAAGCTTCCTCACCCTGATGCTAAGTGCTCAACCTTTGATGATGATCTCGATCCCTTACGTCCGAGGCTTTCTCCTCGCTATAACTTGTGTCAAAATAAATCCAAGAGAGATCAAAAGACAACAACAAGAGAGATCATAGCATATGCATTCCAATGTAAGTTATACAACAAATCAAGGAGTATTGTGCTAAGAAAACTATCGTAGACAAGATTATGAGAAGTAAAACATGCTTTGTATTAATGATTAAATAAAAGAGGGAAGCATACAACCGATGCCTTGATGTTGAAGGCCTCCTTAAGGATGGTTCCAAGTCCAAGAAAAAATTAACAAGCTCTCCTTTTCTCTCTCACCAAAATGGAAACATCTAGGCATAATTGAGAAGAATAATTGCAACTAGCAATGAACAACCCATTAAGGAAAGTGAAGAACATATTTATAGTGAGCAAGAGGGAGTTAGAGATCCACCAAAGGGGGAAGAAGGTCCTTATCCCAAAGGTAAGATCCCTAAAGGTAGGATAATGAGCTCTAAATGTGAGTACTTGACCATATCTTCATCCAACAACTACTAGCTTGTTGTTCTCGGGGCTTCTAGTAAGAGAAGCTTCTGCTCGATTTTTGGAGAAACTGCCTAAAGTAGATCAATGTGGATTTTCCAGCACTAGTCACTAGTTAGACAAAAGGTTAACATCACAAATTTTCCTACTAAGAGTAGTGCTGGTCTTGCAAATTACATTTTTTCACAAGTTTTTCTAGAATTACATCAAGACATTAGTTCTCCATCTCTCCAGGGATGTGTAGAGCTTATAATTCATGGTGAATGAGTTTACACATCTTTTGTCACTTTACAACATTTGTGACAACAATGGCACAAAGGAAAACACTTCAGGTACAAAGTTTGGAATGTTACAAAATACTGTGTAACAAGGTTGTAGAGGCATCTCATTTAAAGGAACATGCATTCCCATTTTCTGGAAACTATCACATCTCTTAACATATTCTTTGGCATCTTTAAAAAGAGAAGGCCAATAATATCCTAAGAGAAGGATTTTATAGGCAGTGCTTTTGTCAATAAAGTGTCGTCCATATGGTTCATTGTGATAAGCCTTTAATATTTCTGGTACTTCATATTCCCTAACACATCTTCAAATGATTAAATTAGGCCCTATTTTGTACAATTATCCATTTATCCATGAATAATATGCACTGGTTTGAAGAAATTTCCTTTTCTCCCGAGGAGACAAATATGAAGGTAACTTTCCTATGGCCAAATAATTAGCAATATCTACAAACCAAGGATATTTAATAGATACTACAAAAATATATTCGTCGGGAAAATTATCTTTTAGAGGAACATCCTTATTATCATTTTGGATTTTAGATAGAAAATCAACAACTGTATTCTCCTTTCCAGGCCTATCCATAATAGTAATATTGAATTCTCATAATAACAATAACCATATTGTAACTCTACCATTATTAATTGATTTATTCATTAAATATCTAATTGCAGAGTGATCTTTGTGAACAAACGTTTCATACCCAGTGATATAATGTCGAAACTTATTAATGGCATGTACCACAGCTATAAACTCCTTTTCTGTTATAGTATAATTCAACTTTGCATCATTCAAATTTTTACTTGTGTAATAAATGGAATAAGGAGTCAAATATTTCTATCCCAATACAACTTCTAAAGTTGTATATGAAGCATTCGTTGAAATATGAAAAGGAAGACTCCAATTTGGTCCTCTCAAGATGGGTGCTTCAGAAATCTTTTCTTTCAATGTTTCAAAAGATTTTTGGCAATGAGAATTCCAAATGAATTCACAATCTTTTGTAAGTAATTTGAAAAGTGGAGAGGCTATCTTTATGAAGTTTTTTATGAATCTTCTGCAATAACCAGTAAAACCAAGAAAACTTCTAACATCTCTTTGACAAGAAAGAACTAATAATTTGGAAATAGCTTATACTTTAGATGCATCCACTTTAATTCCCTCTCCTGAAATGTGGTGGCCTAAAATAATTCCCTCAGTGAACATCATAAAAAAAATTCATGGCTTAATCAGAGATTTGTTTCTTTACATCTAATGAATTTTTTTTCTAAATTTTCAAGATCTTCCTCAAAATAATTACCATAGACAGTGAAATCATCCATGTAAACTTCCACACAATCATGAATTAGATTAAAAAAAAATGCCTAGAACTTCCCTTTGGAATTTTTCAGGTGAATTACATAATCCAAAAGGAAGTACTTGGTACGCATAAGTTCCCCATGGACAGGTAAAATTCTTTTTTTCTTGATTTTACGGAGCTACTTGGATTTGGTTATATCCTCTAAAACCATCCAAGAATGAAAAATACTTTTTCCCTGCCAATGTATCAAGGGCTTGATCTACAAAGGGAAGCAAAAAATGACCTTTCAAGGTAGCTTTATTCAATTCCCTATAATCTATGCATACCGTCCATTTTCCATTTTTCTTTGGAACAATATCTAATTGTGAGACCCATTGACTATCTGATATTGGGTAAATGAAATTCACATTCAACATTTTTTTGTAACTCCTCTTTAACAATTTCCCTTAAATTTGGATTCATCCTCCTTTGGGGTTTTCGAACTGGTCTGGCATTTCTTCAATATATCTATGATGCATACAAGTATTAGGATCAATTAATTTCATATCAATGAATTCCCATGCATAAGAAGAGGAATGTTCTTGTAACATATTTATCAATGCTTTCTTTTGGGATTCTTCCAGATTATCATTAATGTTCAAAGTTTTCCCTGAAAATATTTCTATTAAAGAATTGCCAAATTTTTCCATATAATGTAAAGCCATTTTATGAGATGATAAATATTCAACATTTTATTGTTCTTGAAAATTTTGGTCTTGTTCACAATATGAGGAAGAATCATTATTATTCATTAAATTTAAAATTTGATCTTCTTCATCTATTTGCGAAGTAGAAAATATTGGTTGTATATCAAAATATTCATTATCATCATCTATCCAAACTTCACTTTCTACTTCTATTGTTGTTTTTGCACGAGGATATACTGTGAATTTATTAGTAGAGCTTCCATTAGAGATAAACATATCACTATATCTACAACTTATAAAATCATTAGTTGTAGCTAACCATGGTCTACCTAGAATCAATGGGTATCCTCCTAAATTATTCTTGGGATTTAAAATCATAAAATCAACAAGATATTCCCAATAATCTAAGTAGATAGATACATCTTCGAATGCACCATCTAGTTTAATAACATATCTATTTGCTAACTGTAGTAATGTTGGTGTGTATTGAAGATTAGAATGTTTTAATTGATCCATAGTTTGTTTACTCATGATATTGATAACTTCTCCAAAATCGATCAATGTGTTTGGAATCTCGACACCATTAATGTGTGTTTTTACAATGGGACTACTTGGATCTAAATATTTCTGAAATGTTGGTTTTCCTATCATAATATCTACAATTTTTACAACTAACTAAATTTTTTTAGCTTCTTTTCTTTTTCTTCTCGACTTTTTAATGCTTAACTCCTTGATTGTCTTTGCAAATATTGGTATTTCCCTTATAGCTTGTAACAAAGGAATTTTGATGCAAACATTCTTCAATTCATCTAACATATCATATTCAGGCAACAAAATTTGTTTTTCTATTCCTTTGTCAATTTTTAGTCTTTTAGGAAAGGGTGGATTTTGAACAAAAACATAAGGTTGTTCTGCAATTGGAGTTTAGTTTATTAAGGTATCATGTATAGGGGTGCTCTCTTTTTGAGGAATTTATTCTTGATTAAGAGATGTTTCTTTTCAAGGGGTTCATCCTCTCTAGATCCCTAAATAACAATAGATGGTATCCTATTTTCCAAAACTCTACCAGATATAAGTTGGGCATTATTTAGATCTATTGGAGTTATCATGCAAGGTTGGAAATTCTGACCTTCTATATTGTAAACAAGTTGTGAATTTTTATTATTTGGATTTGGAAGTGGCTGAGAAGGTAGTTGATTGGTTTTTTGGGAGTATGACATGGATGGAAATTGAGGTGGTTGATTAGAAGGATGAGTTTGATTTCGAAATTATGGAAAAGAGTTTGATTAAGGAGGATAATATGGAGGTTTATATGGAATAAATGGTTGTTGAAATTGATTATACTGAGGATTCCTAGGAGAATACTTCCAATTTTGTGTCCATAATGGATTTTGAGGTGGCCAATTTTTCCAAGGCATTGGAGTATTCCAATTGTTCTAAGGTTGTACATATGATTAATATAGAGGACTAAGAATCTATACCATATTTGGTTGTTATAATGACCATGGTCTTTTACCAATAAAACATAGTGACTCAACTTGGCTTGGTTCAACTTCATTTTGCAAGACCACTTTAAGTCTGGGAATTGAAGGGAATTTCTTTGTGATATGACTTTCTGCATAGATAACACATATTTCTACACTATCAAGAGGACATTCTCTTAGAGCATGTTTCTTTTTGCATTTAGGGCAAAAATTTGATAATGCAACATTTTCATCTTTTTTCCTGTTTTGAATCTTAAGGATATCTATTTGTTCACTAATACTCCCTAAGATATTTTTTCTGAAGTTGTCTAGAAAATTGCCTATTTTTGGTCTACTTACTTTCCTAGTTGCAGATTTATTATCCTAGACATAACAGGGTCTCTTGGATTTTTCCCGTTTCTAACCTTTCCTCTTGAAATGTGTGTACACAATTCACAAATTTCTCTAAATGATAACTAAGAAACATCTCCTTTTCCCATTAAATTGATAATATCTACCCACTCATCTCTAATGGATTTTAGCAAAATATATTTTAGAGTTTCTTCATCTAGATTATGAATCTTAGCCCTTTTTACATTATAAGCAAATCTTTCATTGAAATCTTCAATATTTTCATTCCTTTTTTGCATCATTTTAAAGAATTCATCTTTAAGTTTATGAGGCATACAATAATATTTGTATTTATCTAAGAGCACATTTTTTGTTTCTTTCCATTTTCTTATGGTATGTGTTCCTAATCCCATAAACCATTTAAGTTCTTTGTCTTTAAGAGTGGCTGGGAATAATTTCAATTTTTGAGAATCAAGTAGTCATAAGATCTACACAAGACTTGAAACTCAAAAAGTAATGTTTCAGGATCCTCATGTCTTACTCCATGGAAATTAGAGAGAATGGAGGGTGATATATTATTCATTGTAACTGTGGTATCTTCATCTAATATGGGAAACCCAAAAGGTTCTGGATCTCCTCTACCACCTCTTCCTCCACCTCCTCCTCTATTTCCCCCTCTACCTCTTCCTCCATTAGCTCTTCCACCTCTAATCCTAAATTCACCATTCACATTATGTACTTCTCCTTCTCCTTTCCATGCCATTGTAGATTCTTCAGAGCTAATATAGGGTTCTTCAATTGGATTTTCTAGCTCCTCTTCTAGTTCTTCTATCAATGGAATAAAATAAGTTTCTTCTTCTTTTTCACTAGGGACTTCCAATTCTTGTCCTAGAATTGGTTCTCTAGTTGAAGATAGAAAGGTTACTCCTTTTAGATATGTAGGTTCGTCTACTACAATTTTAGTGGAATAAGTTTTGAATCTTTCGATTGGATTTCGGATCAATGTACCTTAGGAAGTCTAGGTCTACCTGAAAATGATGGAATATGAGTTTTGGTGGATGGTGTGGAGCTATGAGGTCATGGTGGGTTGAGTGGTGATGTCGGAATGGAACTCCTACCTCTAGTTATAAAACTACCCCTAGAATTGCTTTCCCTATGCATAAATATGTTTTTATCATATATATTTTTTTAATGAAAAGACTCCTAAAAATAAATCCTATATACACTTCCCCGACAATGACACCAAAATGTTTAGTAATTTAGTGGATGTTAAATTACTTCATAAATTATCGAACATGGCTTGTAAATTGGTGAAGTGTATGTGCACCAAATGTGCTAGGATTCTTTATTAGGTGAGAAATTTCTAAATTGAATTAGGATATTTTTATGCACATGTTTTATCTAAGGATCACTCAAAATAAAACGATTATCACTCTTGCATGAAATAAAAATATCACACTGACATAAATAAAGCTAAATTGAAGTGTAGAAGTAAATAGTAAAATCAAATCTAAATTATCTTTACACTTGCAGAAAAGAAAGCTACTCTTAAATTGTAGAGATAAATATCACACCAGAAAAATTAAAATCTTCTTCACACTATTAGAAATCAAACTAATCTTAGTGTAGAAATAAAATATCACACTGGAAAATCTAAATCATACTGATAAAGCATTGAAAGAAATTATACTTGCAGTTCAAAATTAAATGATTCTACTCTTCAAAATTTACATGTGCATGATAGATCCCTTTTCATAATTTTCTTCATCCTTCACACAACGAAATGATTAGATATATGAAAGAAATATTTAGCAAACTCTACTACAAATGCTATCCTTATTGTCACAAGTATTCTCTGAAAATCAAAATTGAAAGATTAACTATGATAACTTAATGTTATGAAATACTAGCTATGATAATTTAATGCTACAAAACTGAAATATTAACAAGAAATGAAATGAAACCTTACAAGTCCTAGGGGGTCCTCCTGTGGGTGTAGGCATGCAACGATCAACATAGATTAAACACAGATTTAAATGCACAACATAGTGAAATGACAAGCTCGCTTTAATAATTGCAAAGAGTATTTCAAACAATAACCAGGCTTTCATTGTCGTGCCGAGAGGTAGGTTTTATAGCCTCCTTCATTAAACTGTTTGGAGATTTCTAAGCCTATCCTACTTGAAAGAAGCTCTAAAAATAACATAAGATAACATGAAATAGTGATTATTCATGATTTTCCATCGGAGAAGCAAATCATGAGGAAAAATACCAGCTTTATCCTTATCATTGATCTCGTCATTTGCTTGATTCGTCTTTGGCTTCCTTTCCACTGGGTTGACTTCAATGTTGACCTGCTCATATGACATCCCTATCACCTTGCTGGATCATGGGGATAGGTGTATGTCGTTATGCTGGTTGTTAGCTATCTGTCCATACATTTTGTTCCTCAACTAATGTTTCAAAACCTACATATTCTTCAAGTGAGTTGTAGAATCGATCATTAGCTACAAAATTGATGCAATTCAATAGCTTATGAAAATATTAGATCAAATAATAAGGAAACAATGAAACTATGAATAAAGGATGATTAAGTACCTGATTTTTACAATAACCTTGTAAGCTGACACCTTGTTGAAGTTATTATGGTCAAGAAGGAAGAGAATGGAGTGAATGGAGTTTAAGGAAGTGTTAGGATATTCCGACGCGTAGGAATAGTTAAGTATAACTTGGTCTAGTATAGAGTTAGGTAAAGTGTGTTTCTTTACTATGTACATTTGTAACTTACAATTCGACGGTCACGATATGTAGTGATTCG
>APFE030473549.1:13316-70565 GCA_000404065.3 Pinus taeda | reverse complement strand
AACTTACCAGCTGAAGATTCCACATGGGAGGACAAGAATTTTATATGGAAGCATCAAGAACTACTCAAGCGTTGAGGACAACGCTTTTTGAAGGAGAGGGGCATGTTAGGCCCCTATACTACTAGTGTAACCCCTTATTGTATTAGTACAACCCACTTATTATATTGATATACCCATGTAGTGCCCATATTGTTACTATTGTGCCCCATAGAAGCCCACTATTGTTATTATTGTGCCCTTACATTATTATTGTTATGTCGGCTCTGATTATGTTATGAGCCCTTAGGCTCCTATATATAGAAAGGAGGTCTTTTCATTTGTATCATCCAAGAATTGTTCATTTATGTAATGTAAAGGAGGTTGCCCCCTCGAAGAGGCTGAATTCTAAGTCGTTGATCTATCTTTTCTATCTTTTCTTGAGCTGGTTTCATAACAGAGAATTCTGAAATGATATCCATAAACAATGATATACCTCCCCTCACAAGAAATGTATTTTATCATTTGGTAGCTAACCTCATCCCAGGGATATGGTATACTGGCCCTCCTAATTCTATTTTTGTCTTCCACAGGGGTTTCATTATCTTGGCAAAATTTCTTCTTAGCAGCCTGGCCAATTGGTTTCTCATCTTTACTCCAAGGCAGCCCAAGAGGAATGGTAGTGACCCTACTGATGAATTCAGGGGTTATTTCAATGGAGAGACCTCTAATGGTTACAGTAGCATGAGTTATTGTGTGAGGGACCAGAGAAAGAGAAAATTCATGGGCAATTTCATCATCAAACCCTTTAAACTTCTCAAATAAATTCATCCAGTTTTCCCTTGTAAATATGTCCACCACTTGAGGATGTGCATGGAGCCTAGTGGAGTTAGTGGGCTCTTTTCTCATAAACCCCCCTGTCATACTACTTGTACCTATTTTTGAAAAAAAATAGATATGGAGGTGGAGACAAAAATTTTTGAGGGAAATAGAAAAATAGAGGGGAATTTTTTTTATTTTTTTATTTTTTTTTTTTTTAACAAAAATTTTTGTATGTATTTCTACCCTCCTAAAGACTCCTTTTACTTTAAATTTAAGACCAACCCTTTCACATTTCAGTATTCACCAGAGCGCATTCATGAACCCTACCTCTTTAAACAGAAATTCATGCCACAAATCACATTTCCTCGCTTCAAAATGACTCATTGCCCCTTCTGTAGAAGCCCGTTGTCCCTCCTGTAGAAGCCCATTGTCCCTCCTGTAGATTTCCTGTAGGTGCCCCTATAGATTTCCTGTAGGTGCTCCTATAGAGAACGTTGAGAGCAAGAGTATGGATTAAATGGATGGAGGATGGTGGTTACGAGGTTGTGGGGGCACAAGAGGACTGTTGTGTGGCTAAGTTATGAGGAGGAAATGAAGAAAAGGTGGTGAGAATGTGCAGGGAGGAGTGCTCATTACCCTTTATGGATATTTTCGGTTATGAGTGCTGAGCTGGGAAGGTGTACATTGCCCATATTCTGATAGTTGGTCCCCAACTGCTTAGTCATCATGGCCCCTCCTTATAATCATCCCTCATTATTGTAGCAGAGTTAACTCTTCCTCCCACTACCTATCCTTGGCATCTTTTGCTTGAGTTAACTATGCGCACGTATGGGTGACATCTCAAATAAGTGGAGTCAACTAAATGAAGGTGGCCAAGTTAACTGACCACCTTTCCTCTTTCTATTTCAACCATCTCGTTTCTTTCGTATGATTTCTAATTACATAGATGCAAATAGAGGAGTGACTTGGTTACTTACCTGTGATCTGGTGTATTTGTTGCCTTCGACTGTGAGGTGTTGCTGCATGCTTCCATTTTCTTTCATGCATGTTGTCTCTGCTTGTTGAGGTGTTGTTGTGTGGTTTTGTAGGTTCTTCCTTTGTTGGAGCCAAGCTGCATGTGCCTTTTCAACCTGTAGATGTGCAGTCTTTTGCTGTTGGTACTGGACTTCTATGGGATTAGCTACTACAAGAATTCCTACAGTAGTTGTTGTAGCTACTTCTCCCCTTGAAACTTCAGCTATTTCCCTGTGCTTGGAGCTCGAGAATGATGCCAGAGGTGGAGATGCATGATGGAGGGATAGTATGTAAGTTTCAGGTGAAGTTGATGGTGCTTTTTCCTCCTTTTATTTTTGTTTTTTTTCAAAACTGAAAAACGGTTTTTCTGTGTTTTTTTCCTTGGAAAGGAAAAAAAAAATAATGATGCTTGGAGGGTGATGCGGGCTTGGAAATGATGTCAAAGAGGTTTGAAGATGGTAAGAGGGATTATAGGTTCCCCATGAAGCTTTTCTTAAATTCTTTCATCCATGATGTTGGTCGAGAACTACTCCTGAGACCCGTGTTTTGTTGAAATTTGTGTCAAGGCCTAGGTTCAAAACCTTCCCTATGAATACCCAGGAATAACATACCTTCAAGTAATCTGGGTCTGAAAGGAATGGTACGCAGATCCCAAAAGAAATACTGGATCTGAACCAACATCTAGAATATGAGATGAGTAGCATCTATTACCTGCCCTTCCTCCTCCCCTCAAACTGCCTTCTGTAGACATTTTTGGCTCTCTGTAATTCCTACTAGAGCCTCCTGTAGAAAACACAAAGCCTCATGTAGAAAACACAATTTTGGAAAGAGAGGTACAGTGGGGTGAAAGAGATACCAAAAATGATGGAGGAAGGTGTGGAAAAGATGAGATGGAAGCTGGTGTGAATGTCAGGGTCCCCTTGGCACCTTCTTCTTCTCCCTATAGTCCTCCCGCAAACCTGCAATGCAATAAAAATTCATTTTTTTTTCTCTTTTTTTGTTTTCCAAAATAACTAGGGTGCCTTAAAGAGGTTTTCACCTTAATTTCCCACCCTGGGTGCCTCCAAGGGAGGATTTCACCCAGGGATCTTATTCTTTTCCATTTTTCTCTTTTGACATCACTGGGATACCTCCGAAGAGGTTTTAAACCCAATGATGGGACTCAATCGCCTCATGGAGGTTTTCACTTGATCCTTATTTCTTTCTCTCTTTTTTTTCAAGTGAGTGAGTGAAGTGGAAGCTAAGACATGCTCCACTACCATCACTGTTTTATTCAAATCTTCAATAAACTCTCACTTGGAGAGGGTTTTCTTGTAGAATTTCAACCAATGTCCATTGACAAGCATGGGGATGGCTTCATTATCAATGGTTCTGATCAGAGTTGAACCATTGTTATTGCATTTTTCCACAGTGTAGGGTCCCAACCATCTTGTCCTCAGCTTGCCTTTGAAATCCTTGTATCTTGAATCGTAGAGTAGTGCCCAATCTCCCTCTTGGAATTTCTTCTCCCTGAGATTTTTTTCATGCCATATCTTTCTCTGAAGCTAAACTACCTCTGTATGGAGAAGTGCTTGCAATCTATATTCATCCAATCTATTGATCTGAAGTAATCTCTCTTTCTGTGCATGGCAGAGGTCTAGGTCTAGCTGATCTATCATCCTTAGGGTATTGAATTCGAATTCTATTGACATCAAAGCCTTCTTCCCATAGACCAGTTCATAGGGTGTGAATCTGGTGGTGGTCTTCCATGTTGTGTTGTAGGCCCAAGTGGCCTTAACTAATCTGTCTGCCCAGTCTTTTCTATTGCTGCTCACTACCTTGGTTAGGATCCCTTCCAATGCTTTATTAGTGACCTCCACTTGCCCGTTGGCTTGTGGAAGGTAAGGGGTGGAAGTCATGTTCTTGATCTTATGATGTGTGAGCAGGTCTTCAACCAGGTTGGAAGTGAACTGACTACCTTGGTCTGTGACCAACTCTCTCGGATACCCAAAAAACTCAGCTACTTTTACTTCTGTCGTTGCTTTGATTGCTTTTGTCTCTGCCGACTTTGTCAGGTAGTCGGTGCACACAATGATGTACTACTTTTGCTTTCAAGGAGGGCTGATAGGGCCCACAAAGTCCATGCCCCACTTCTCAAATGGCTCAAAGGTCACTTGAGGTTGCATGGGCATTTCATCCTTTGGAGTGGGTTTCCCCATCCTCTGACACCGATCACATTGGCTCGTGTATCTCTTCACATCCTAATGAAGAGTGGGCCAGTAGTAGCCTACTTGCAATATCTTGAAAGTAACGTTTCATCAATTTGTCCTAAGGCTGATCCTATTGCTTTGTTTGAGGCATATGTGTGAATTTGAAAGGGTAGGGCCCAATTTGTGCCTCTGATAATTGGGGTAGTCACTAGCTTGCTCTTCAAGGTATCTAGGGCTTCTTGACAGTTTTCTGACCATATGAACTCTACATATTTTCCTAGGAGGACAAACAAAGGAGAGGCTAACATGCTGAAGTCTTTAATGAATCTCCTATAATATCCAGCTAAACCTAGGAAAATTCTGACATCCCTCACCTTTGAAGAGGTGGGACCCTTTGGATGATGGAAATTTTGTTGGGGTCCACCTACAGTCCTTGTTGAGATATTGCATGAACTAGCACGGCCCCTTCAGTCATCAAAAATTCACATTTTTTTGGACTGAGGGACAGGTTCATCTCAATACACTTTTCTAAAAGTTTTCCTAGGTTAGATAAAGCTTCTTGAAAGTTATAGCCATAAGGAGTAAAGCCATCCATGTATATTTCTACTACATCATGAACCAATTCAGAAAACATACTCAATACCGCTCTTTGGAAAGAGGCTGGAGCATTGCACAAACCAAAAGGAAGGACCTGGTATGAAAAGGTACCCCAAGGACAAGTTAAAGTGGTCTTATCTTGGTCTTCTGGACTGATTTGAATCTGGTTGTATCCACTAAACCCATCTAGGAAGGAGAAAAACTTTTTCCCTGTGAGACTGTCTAACACTTGATCTATGAAAGGTTAAGGAAAATGGTCCTTTTTAGTGGCTTTATTCAATTCTTGATAGTCGACATAGATTTTCCACTTACCATTTTTCTTTGGCACTAGCACCAAAGGAGAGACCCATTCACTATCAGAGATGGGATAGATGAATCTTGCATCAAGCAATTTCTACAGTTCTTCCTTAACAATAGCTTTAAGTGTTAGGTTCATCCTCCTTCTCCAACCAGAGAGGTAGATCATGTTCTAGAAAGGGTTGAGCAGGAGGATATAGGATTAACTTCTTCGACATGTGCGCGTTCTTTATGGTCATGTTCCCAGCTCGGTAGCTGATGTAGGCATCGGATGTAGCCAACCAGGGTCTTCCTAGAATGAGAGGATACCCACTGAGCTTTGCATTTGATTGGAGAACTAAGAAATCCACAGGGTACTCCCAAGAATCAATGGAGACCATCACATCTTCCACAATCCCCTTAGGGGTCACTGTGGAGTGGTCTGCTAACTACAACACTGTCGTGGTCTTCCTCAAGGAGCCCTGGAGGTTAATTTTGAGCATTGTGTCCTTTATCATCACATTAATGGCAGCTCCCAGATCAATCAAGGTATGTAGGACCATTGTGCCATTGATGTGGACATCAACTATTTTGCTTCCAGGGTCCATATATTTTGGATAGATTATCTACACCAACATTAGATCGGATAGTTGTCCTATGATATTAATGGTTTTGGCATCTCTCTTGCACCTTCCTGGATGGCTAAAGCACTTCTCTTTGATCAACCTATTATAGATAGACACATCATTATGGCTTGGAGAAGTGGTATCTTCACACATAACTATTTCAATTCTCCCAGGAGTTCGGTCTCTTCTGGTGTAGGCTGGATTATCGTGGATGGTCTCTCAGGAAAGGGTGGACTTGCTTTAGGTTCACTTTCCTCTTTATCGTCCTCAACCTCCCTAGGTGGAGGCTGGTTATCTAGGAGAACTTTCCTGGATCGCAAGTTAATTTCTTGAATCTCCACAACATAAGTTGGGCATGATGGTTCCCCACTATACACTTGTTGAGCCTGTCTATTGTTCGGGTTTGGCTTTGGCTGGGAAAGTATTTGGGGTTGCCTTGGTGGAGCAGAACGTAATTGTTGTGGTTAAGTAGGTAGTGGAAGTAGAAGAACTGGAAGAGAATTGTATTGGGGCCTCCACCCCTGATGATATGCATTCAACTGAGGTTGCAGCTGAGCATAGGATTGAAATGAATTTGTGGCTTGTTGGGCATCATATTGAGATGTGAAGGACCAAGGAGGAGGTGTGGACCAGGAAGGATGAGCAGGGGGGCTCCAAGAAGGTATGTAGGTGACTTGATTGGGGTTGTAGTATGTCTGAGATGTCCCTTGCATCCCCTGTTGTTATGGTCTAGGTCTAGGCGGTCTCCTTTGGTTTATGTAATAGAGTTGTTTAGTGACTCCCTTGTCCCCTTGGTATACAGCTTAAAGTTTGGGCAAGGAAGGGCACTTATCTGTAGAATGATCTTCTTCACAAACTGAACAAACCTCTATAGATTTCAATGGGAATTCATTCCTAGGATTCCTCTTGGTGCATCTAGGGCAAAATATGGCCAAATCCCTCTCTTCTTCCTATTGTTTTCTTTTGATATGTAAGGTATCCATTTGCATGGCAAGAGTTTGCAACGTCTCACTCTTGAAGTCTTCCAGCATGTTTCCAATTTCACCTTTAATGGATGAATTGGAAGAAGAGGTAATGGCTATGGGTTGACTCCCCCTACCTTTCTTTCTAGCTGCTCTAGAATGGTTTCTAAAAATAGTCTTTATGTCCTCATAGGATAGTTGGTAGATGTCTCCCCCAGCCAGTAGATGGAGGGTGTCTAAAATGTCTTCTTGAATTCCCCTAAGCAGGACTAGCTTTAGACGCTCAGCGTCAAGTGTAAACCTGGCCCTTTTATAACTGAGTTGGAACCTCTCTTCATAGTCTTCCAGGGACTCATCACTTCCCATGGTCATTCAGAAGATTTCTTCTTTAGTATATTTTGACCTGCAATAGTCTCAATACTTATCGTTAAAGGCCTGCTACATCTGAGCCTACGTTGTGATGCTATTGCCAAGTAATCCCATGAATGAGCATAGTGTTGTGTCCTTGAGAGTAGAAGGGAACAGTTTCAACTTTTTCTCGTCTTCTGCATAGTCATAAGTTTGAAAGATGACAAGAAAATGAAACAAGAAGTTGCCAAGATCTTCTGTAGCAGACCATGGAAGTGAGATAGGGCTGAAGGACTTATATTCTTCATTTTGGTGTCTCCATTGGTCTCCTGAATGGGGAATGTACCCTCTATTCTCTCTCCATTCCCCCTAGCATTTTTTTTTTCAGCCATTGGCTCAGGAGGAATGTTTTCTTCTTCTTCTTCCCCTATAGGTTCTTCAAATATGTCTGGTTGTTCACGTAAGGGTTCTTCTTGATTGCAACCACCGAAGAAGAGAGAAGGTTGGCTATGTGAAGTAGTGGGGGTGTTGGGCAAATATTTTCCTAAGTTATCTCTATTCCTACGAGGCATGAAAGGAAATCTTTTTGGTTGGTTTTTGTTTCCTTTTCCCCACATGGAAAGTACCTACAGAAACTAAAATTGTGATTGAAATAAACAAACAACAACTAGCCGAAATGAACTTGCTGAATGGAAGTTTGCAGAATTGAAAAGGAAAGCAAGGAAATGCAGAACTGAAAGAAAAGAAATGACTAGTCTACTTTTGCTGAAGGAAACTATTAGCAAAATGTTGTAATAGGAAATAGAAGAAAGCAGTAATCACAGAATAATCTGATGCTTCCCCGACAATGGCACCAAAAAGTGATGAGTGCCAGTATTGCACTAAGAATGCTGCAGCTCCTGGGCTACCAACTTTACTTTTATCAACCTAGTAGTTCATAACAAACATGGAAGCGTCGGTGCTATATGCACAAGTACTAGTTCTCACTACAGGTTGTCACTTGGTCATACGACGCAAGACCACTAGGAGCTCAATCCAACTTCTATAGATTTTAGAAGAACCTCTATGTTTGATGAAAGGAAAGAAAAATTACTCTACAAATGTTATTTTAATTGTAGAAAGGAGAAATACTGGAGTGTAAAGCAAAACCTAGTAAACCCTAATTAACAAGCTAATTAGGAGAAATACTGGAGTGTAAAGCAAAACCTAGTAAACCCTAATTAACAAGCTAATTCTACTTTTGCTAGTAAACCCTAATTAACAAGCTAATTCTACTTTTGCAAACACACCATGAAATAAATGCCATTACCTACTCAAGGAAGTAAACAACATCTAACCAAGATATTTCTAGAAGTAAATAAGTAGAAAACATGGTTTTGGATTTTTATGTGTTTTTATGTGAATTTATCATTCATCTAATTTATTGTGTGTGAGTGTGGCAACGAACAGGTGGCGTTGGAGGGCGGTTCTGGAGCTTGGGAGGATGTAAGATGGTGTGGATGGGTCCTAGGAGGTCTTAGGTGGCCTTCTAGAGGATTTTCCCACACTTGGCCTTGAAAATAAATCCTACAAGAGAAACTACAAGAGGACATAGGAAATCTACAGGAGGGAAACAGGGAAACTATAGGAGGCCTACAGGAGGAGGGCGAGAGATATTTCCACTATTTTGAGGGTGTGAGAGTGGGTGGAAAAGGTGGATGAAGGTTGTAATGAGGTGTTAGGGCACCTAAGGTCTGCCACGAATCACCGGGAGAGAGAAAGATGATTGGGTTTTCTTAAGGAGAGAGGAAGAAGTTCTATGAAAAATGAAGGAAACTAAGGCAGAATTGAGGTGAGGCTTGGGAGACCTATAGGGCATGGATCAGACGGAGGGTGTGATTGCTGGCAGGCTGGCCTACTACTAGAATAGATCTATTGCATAGAAACTGACAGTCAACCAAGAGAATCAAGCAACTAAGGAAATGAATGCATCTTAGGAAAAACAGAGCTTTGCATAAAAATGGCCTAAACTTTGAGACATAGAAGGAAATGATGGGAAATTTTGTAAGAAATGAAAGCATGCAAAAGGAATATTTCAAATCAGGAAGTGAACATGATAAAGAAGATATAAAGCAAAGAAAAACTAGACTATCAACCTACTAAAGAGTTGCAAACACTAAAAGTCCTAGGAATGAGGAAAATCTGTGTTTTTGGGGCAGCAAGAGAGTCTTTGCCTCAAATCATGGTCCCAGAGGAAGGAAGAGAGGCCAAGGCACTGTTACTAGCCTTTTGAATCTTTGTTGATCACTGATTAACCTACTACAAAAAGCACAAATGGAAGCAAACTACTAAATCGTCAAAAGAAACCTATTCTTAACCATAAGAGAAATACATCTAACAGCAAACTAATCTACAACTATAGTAAAACATAAAAATAAAAGTAAATAGGAGCTTGGCTACTTGGATTGGGCCCTAACCTAAGAGCTTCAGCACTCTGAGGTAACTCAGTGCTAGCTCAAAAAGGATTCCATCTTTATTGTCAAAAAATAGCAAGATTACATAAAACTATCATAACAATAAGCTCGAAATTTGAGTAGAGTTTACACAAGAAAAAAAATCTTGACCCTAGTGAGGACCTAGGCCTCTCTACTTATACATCTGAAGCTACCAACAACTTCCTTAAAATCAAGGAAGCTTTGCTCCCAAAACTCAAGATAACTCTCAATCATCTTCCACTTGCTCGGCTGCCTTCTAGTGCATGATTCAGTTTGAGCTGAATGAAGGGGAATTTGAAGTGAGGAGCAATAAATGAGGGGGATTCCCTCCTATACGTCCTCTCCGCTATCTACTTCAAGTTATTTCTACAGTTTGACCACTTGATCCTTGACTTTGACCTCGAAATCCATCAAAAAATCTGCATTAAACACATGTTAGACCACATGGCATAATAACTAACTCAATTCACCCTATAAGCATAAATATAATCAGAAAATCATACAATAAATCTAAGAGAATGGTTAATTTTACTAGGTTAGGAGGTAAAATGAGCCTATATAATTACCCATTGATGAGGCTCATCAAGTACTATGGACATATGTAAGGGTGTGGGAATCATCAAGATTTATAGTCTTTATTGATGGACTCAATCCCATGGTCATTCAACGATTTGGGCCTACAGGCGTAATTCAAAGAGCTGAGAGTTAAAAGACCTAGTGCATTTTATTTTTGGTGTCTGAGTTTATATTCACAGAGCGCAATGAACCTTAGCCTGAGCACATTTCCAGTACATAAATTAAAGGAGGTAGATGTAGTTGATGAAATTAATAATGAATAGCTCTCCTTATCGAGATGTATTTTGATCATGGGTGCAATACTGAAGGAATGTGAGCCATATTGAATCATTTAAGAAGAGATATTTCAATCGGGGACATAGATATAATTTGAATTTGGTAGTGTGAGCCATATCATAGAGTCTCCTTGAATTTCGCAAGCTAAATCATAGTACATGAAAAATAATGTTTGTAATCAGGGAGCTACTGATCTAGGTATTAGAAACCATACCAGAGCACAATTAATACTTTGATTTCCCCATTAGAAGTTATGGAAGACTCAAATTCATATGAAGAAGATGTAACTCATTCTCATGCTATAAATGTAGCTCTTCATTGAACCACGAGCACCATGTTGTAGGACTGTGATATATGTTTGAATGTCAGAGGAGCCTATTTCAATCATGTGTAATAGAGAAAAGAAAGACAAGGGAGATGTAGTGTAAGTAGAAGTGAGAGAGTGTTACAAGGGTTGTGTATGTGTGCTAGTTAAGTGTAAAAAAGGGGCTGTAATGCAGTTGTAGGAAAACATATTATTGAAGATATAGAGAAGATGAGATGCATGTAGAAGAGAAAAATAATTATAGGTATTGTTAACTAAGCGTGTGTGAGTTGAGGAAAGTAGAAGGAGTTGCACAGAGATAGAAACCTATATTAACGATCTAGTTTGTAGAGGTAGTCCAATTGTTCTCAACTTGAAAATTGTATGAAAATTAGAACTCTTGGGATCAACAAGTGGGTTCTGAAACTTATTAGAGGTTGGTGCCTCTAGTAAATAAGGTGGTTGTTGATTGAAGGGGGTTTGGACGTCCCGTGAGTGGGTGATCACAAACATTTGATGTAATCAAATTTGGCTCCTTGTTTCATTTCATAATACAAAATAAGATTTCGTGGTTTTTCTCTCAAAAATGTTTCCACATTAAATCATTGTCTTCAATATGTTATGCAATTGATGGTATCCCATGAGCTAATTGAATGTTTCACAATTATATGTTTAAGTGTTTAAAGAAAATAAAAATTGTAAATTATTGATTCACCCCCCCACCCCCAAAGTAATTCTTGATTCCTGACAATTGGTGTTAAAGAAAGGTTCCTTTAGGAACAACTTAACCACTAGGATGTATATAAATATGGAATTATGGAAAGATATGAAAATAAGGATGCTTATTCAAGAAAGATACAAATATTTCATGGAGAGAACTATGTATTTTGGAAGGTTAGAATGGAAGCCTATCTTATGTCTCTTGGTGTAGATATTTGGAGCTATATACTAGTTGGTTATGCAGTACCATTAAGCCTTGGAGCATATCCATATGGAAGAAAGACATATGTGAATACTGCAAAGGACAAGAATGTTATTCTCTTTAGCCTCAATATCTCTAAATTAGTAAAATTAATGCACTGTCAGTCAACGAAGGAAGTGTGGGATAAGATTAAGAATAGTTATGAAGGGGATGAGAAGTTTAAGCAATCCAAGCTTCAAGCCTTCAAAATGAGATTCGAAAGTCTAACAATGAATAAAGAAGATAATATAGAAGAATATTTCCTTAGAGTTTATGAGATAGAAAATATGATGAGAGGACTTGTTCAAGACCTCCAGAATGAAGTAGTTGTCTAGAAGGTATTGATATCTATGCCTATGAGATTCAATGTTAAGATCTCAGCAATAGAAAATATGTCATATTTTAAATCCCTTACAATGTAGAAGTAGCATGGAACCCCTACATCTTGTGAGATGAGAATAGGAAAAGAGAAGGTTGAGCTAAAGTAGGAATAATTCAAAACCTCAAATAAAACCAAGGAAGACAAAGAAAATCATGCTTGTTCTAGTTGTGAATTAGGTCAAGAGTTGGCTCAATTTTCCAGAAGATTAAAGAGAGGGAAGATTAGGTAAGTATAAGGGAAAACTACCCTTCAAGTTCTTTGATTATGGTATAGTTGGGAATTTTTCCTCCAAGTTCCTTTATACCAAATCACAGAAGACTAAAAAGGAAAAGATCAAAATCCTAGAGATAAAGCTCAAAAATACCAAAAGAATAAATCCTTGAAGAAAAAGGGGTTCTACTCCAAAGAGGATAACTCTTCATCAGAATTAGAATGTGAATAGTCATTTGGGGATGAACATGATGAATGTCTTCTCATGGAATGTGACTCATAATCAAAATCCAAAGGCAACTCAAATATTGAGGAAGGTGTAGTGGATCTCGAAGGGGACCTAATTAGAACTCTTGATGAATTAAAGAACAAAAAAAGGAAGAACAAATAAGTGAAAGAATAGATATTATGATCTAAATAAGGTTTGTACAACTTTGAAAATGAGGAATTTATTTATCAAGAAGAAAATTTGAGGAGTCTATTAAAATTAAAGACATGTTAGCTTAGCGGTTATAAGAGAAACAACAAATGTGTATTAAGTTAGAGTATGAGAATGAACTCATAAGACAAGTGTTAATAAAAAATTCAAGAGAATATGATCCCTAAATCATATAAAGAAGAAACCATGTCACTAAAGACTCAGTTGGAAGAAGTAAAAAGGAAAGAGATGGTTCTTACTAAGAAAAACTCTAAATGAGAAAAGATTTTCCACAATTTAGAAGCAAAGGTTGTATATACGAGAATAAACATTAAAAAATCCAAAGGCAAAATGGATATGGACAAAAAACTTGTTGAAGTAAAAAAGAACCTAGAGAACATTCTTAGCAATCAAATATCTCTAGCAAATAAGGCAGGTTTGGGATACTCTAATCCAAAACAATATATGGAAGGAAAATCTAGCACTATGTCCATAAGTTTCAAAGGCATTCAAAGATATGTAAAAGAACTTTAAGGGAGAGCCATAAAATATAATCAAGAGATAAACTAGAGAAGCTATCTGAAATGCAAGGCCTATTAACACCCCAATAGCTCCTCCATGCAAATATGCAAGCCAACCAACAAGACAACTGAGGTATAATCAAATGACTCAAGCTCAACAGTTTTCAAATTTTAGGTATCCCAAACTTACATATCTTCTTGGGGTAAGAATTTTGATGTACTTTGCCAAGTATTATATATAATTATGGTAATATGAATTAAATTTCAAGAAAAGATATTGTCTGAAGGGTGGCCAAATTAAATTATTTCGAATCTATTATTTCAAAACATTGAAGGCATATGGATCCTCCCAATATCAAGGTAGTTTCAGAGTTTACAATGCCAATTTGGTAAAACTTTCACAACAACTATTGTGAAAAAAATGCCTAACTATGCCTCTATCTAATCTCCTTTGCATGATTACTTTTTAAAGAAAACTCATTCTGCTAATTGTGGCCTTCACCAAATTAAGCTTGCTTTTTCTCAGACTCTTGTTATATCCTTCTTGGCTTGATGGGCCCTGACCAAGGTTTAGCATTAGTCAGCCAAGCAAATCCCTACACTGCTGGCCCTTTTGGCATCTGTCCGCGGAGCATGGATCAAAGTCTCACCCGAAGCAGTATGGGGGGATGTAGGAACCAAGTTTCCGCACCCTAAGATGGTCATGATGTTGGTTTTATACCTTAAACCCTTCCTTTGCATAGGTCAATAAGCCTTTAGGGCTTATCGATGTACTTTCTCTTTCGTCTCTTAGAACCCTCACGAAGGTAGATGATTATCCTTCGCGTAACCCTACCTAGTAGCTCAGGTACTTACATGCCTTTGCTACTGTGTTATTGTATAATTTCTTGAATTATCTTAAGTGTTTGCCAAATTTACCATGCAATTAAGATTATCTTCGCGTAGACATATATCATTATTTGCATTCATATAACAGATAGAAACATATACGTTCGCACATTATCATTATAACATAAACCCAGAGCTTAACATAAAATAATCACATGCCATCCACAAAGGAAAAATACACAGTAATTTCATAATACTTCTCTTTATTGATGATTCAGACTCTCAGTACAAACTCTATCTGTCTGCGCACATAACTGCAAGGGTCCACGCACTCAGCTGCAGACTTCTACCTTAGGCCTCTATGCACTCAGCTGTAGAGCCTCTTCCTATGCTAAGACTCTCACTCTTATCTCTTTAAAGACTCATCAAGTACTTCTACTTCACTTACTTCCTCCTTAGACTCCTCTAATACCTCCTTTTTATATAATCCCATGGTCTGCGAACCAACGGCAGATCTCTAAAACCGACACAACCTATCTAGATTAAGGGCGGAAAACCCTTTTTGACTCCAGATATCTTCATGCACTGCGACCACAAAATGCGGAGACTTTACATTTCTTTATACAAACTTTAGGCCTTCTACCCCAAAACTTGGGTTTTTAACCCCAAATTTGACCCCCAAGGGACCCGTTCCCAATAGGCCCCCAACACAAACATGGTGACTCACCCTCGAGTCACTCAACTAGCGTGGAGATCTTGTTACGAGGACCTCCCAACTCGACTTGGACAACTGCTACCTTGTCAGTGCACCGTGTTGCCGCTTACTTCATCTCCTCGACCAACTACTCTGTCACTGGCCCTACGCTGTTTGACTTAATCTTCTGCTGAGTCTCCTACAGACTAGCTAGCTTGCCTTCAATAGTGGTCGTGATCAAGTAGGCCTTGTCCAACCAAGGCTTCAAGTGAGCCTTTAGAATGACTTCCTTGTGTTGAGCTGCATCTACCTCCTATTTCAACGCCTTGGCTTCCTGCATCTTAGCTAACCTCTGCGTGATGGAGATAGTGCACACTATCACTTTGACTTCGTTGTAGCATTGTTACAGCTCCCGCACTTCTATTTCCAACCATTGTATAGTAGGATCTTCTTACAGGCAAGTGACTACCTCGAGCAACTACTCAAATAGCATGGTACAATCCTTTACTACTCTCTCTACTGTTTCTACCACGTCTTTCACAGTGGTCTCGCCAAGTGTTTTTCGTTGGGGAGCCACCTATAACTTATAGGTAGTTTCAAGTTCAAATCCAACTATTCCCCCCAAAATCAGTTCATTAATGCTATATTGGTGGCACATTTTTAAAGATCTGGTCCATAAATTCTGACTTAAACGCCGCCCCCCACCCCCACTCCCTTTGGTCATTTTTTCATCATCAAATCATGAACAATGACTTTAAAATTTACTTTCCAGCTATCCTACATGGTTTTTCCTTTGGTAGCACAGCTTCCTACACACTTCTATGGGCTCTGTGACATTTCTTCATTTCGCACAGTAACCCAATCACGCAGCTCTCTAACCTGGGAAGTGTAGTTTATAGTCCCACACTTCCTTTCAGCTACTTGGAGTGCTAAGACTGGGCTTCCCTCATATAGTCACCTAGCTAGATCACTGGTGTATGGCTTCAATCGGTTACCTTTCACCTTTCCTGGGAAGGGTTCTCCATTCAATTTGACCAACTGAACTGCTCCACCATTGGTAATCTCCTTGATGACATATGGCCCTAGCTAGTGCATCCTAAATTTCCCTAGAAATTTATCAAATTTACTGTCATATAACAAGACCAGATCATTTACCTTCAAGGTGTGCAGTTTGATGTGCTGATCGTGCCATGCCTTTCCGCTCTCCTTTTGAACTTGTTGATGAAATCCTGCTAGAAATCGGTCCTCCTCAAGCTTTGCTAGCTACGAAAGCCTCTCTTCTAGGGCACTGCAATCCGCAATTTCTGTGAGTGCTACTATGCATAGACTACATACAATGTATTCCATTGGCATCACATCTTCTACTCCATATACAAGTCTGAAGGGTGTTTGCCCAGTCAGCTTCTTGCAAGTTGTTCTGTAGACCCATAGCACCATGGGTACGCGCATATCCTAGTCATTTCTCTGATCATTGCAGACCTTCGTCAGCACGCTCTCCAGTATCTTATTGAATTCTTCCACTGACCCATTAGCCTGTGGATGATAAGGCGTACTTTTTTTATGATACACCTGAAATTCTTCTATCAACACACTGTTTATTTCATTAAGAAAGTGCATATCGTAATTGCTCATCAAGATCTTTGGATAGCCAAATCTTGTCAACACATATTCAAAAATAAATTTTGTTATTTTCACACCTGTACAGTCCTTCAAAAGCTACACCTTCACCCACCTGGTCAAGTATTCAGTTGCAGATGATGTATCACGCACCCGTCTTCTTCCCTTGAGGCTGAATTGGACCCACAAATTCAATCGCCCATTTCTCAAATGGTTGTAACATTACCTACGACATCAGAGGCAATTCATCCCTCTGCGATAGCCTACCAGTCCTTTGACATGCATAACATGTCCTCCAATATGCTTTCAAATCCTTATGCATGGTTAGCCACCACAACCCAGCGCGTAGAATCTTCTACACTATTGCTTTCCCTGCATAATGTTCTCCTGCAGCTCCTCCATGAGCCTCAACGAGGATGTTGCTTTGTTCAAAGTCAGGAACATAACATCACAATATTTCATCTAACCCCATTTTGTACAAGTTCCCTGCAATGATAGAAAACTTTGCCGCGCGCACTACTAGTTCCTTCTTCTATTGGCTTGTATAACCTTTCGAAACTGATCTTGTTGTTAGGAAGTGGATAATATCTTCAAAGTGATTGTCCATGATGTGCACTACAAAGAGCTATGTGTCAGACAATCCTTCCTCCAAATTAGTAGGTTCCTCTCTAGTTTCAATGCGCGACAGATGATCAGGTCCTTCATTTAGTCATACTGGCTTCATAATAACTTCGAAGTCATACTCCTGGAACAACAGTAGCCACCTACATATTTTCTCCCCAACATAGGATTGTTGACTAGGTACTTCAACGTGAAATGATCTGTATACATCTTAAAGTGTCTGCCCAACAAATAGTGTATGAACTTCTGGAGCATGTACACCATACCTAATCCTTCATGCTCTATCGTGGAATAATTTTTCTCTGATTTAGACAACTTCCTACTTGTGAATGCTATAGGATGATCCAGTTCTCCCTCACCGGCCTGTGTCAGCACGGCCCCCAGCGCAATACATGATGCGTCCACGTGCACATGAAATTCCTTCTTCTAGTTTGAGAAGACAAGGATCTTTCAACACATCCAGTCTCTTCTAACATTCATCATTCCAACATAACGTAGCCTCCATTTTCAAATATTTCTCCATAGGCATGGTGATTAGGCATAGCTCTTGATGAACTTCCTATAGTATTAGGTATGCCCTAGAGTTGTGCGCAACTGTTTCACATTCCTCGGTGACTCCACATTGATTATCACTGTAAACTTTGCGGGGTCTACCGTCAATCCTTGTCTCCATACGACATGACCCAATAAGATCCAAAAAGGGACACAAAATAGACACTTCTTCATATTCAACGCGATTTGGTATCTCCTACAAGTATCTAGCATCAATCACAAACTCGCCACATGGCACTTGACCAATCCAAACACTGTGCAATTGTCAAAGTATACCTCCTGAAATTTATGAATGAAGTCTTTGAATGTCGCAATGACTACATGCAAAAATATTGTTGGTGCATTCTTCAGCATTAAAGGCATCACAGTGTACTGAAAAAATCCCCATTCAGTCACGAAGGTCGTGTTGCTTCTATCCTTAGGTGTGATTTTGATCTGATGGTACCCGGAGAACCCATCAGTGAAAGAGTATGCTTCTTGGCCGCCTACATTATCTAGGACCTCGTCAGTGAACAGGGTCAGGAAAGGATCATGCACACAAGCATCATTCAATTTCCGAAGATCTATGCATATCCTTATTTCTTCTTTTTGTTTCTTTTCTTCAACCACTATTGGGCTTACCCAATCAGATTCTTCCACCGATTCAATAATACCTACCACGAGAATCTTATCTAACTCTATGTAGACCCTTTCCTTATACTTCATATTTAGGCAGTAAGGTCTTTGTTTCACAGGTTTGACGTCTGGATTCAGGGTGATCTTCATGACACCCAGGTCTGCTATTATTCCCTTCAGATCAGAAAACTTCATGGGGAACAAATCCTAATATTTTCGAAGGATCTCAGTGACTTTATCTACTGTCGCATCGTCCCAATAGTCCCAATCTTTGTAAATTTCGGCTCCACCTCTGTGCGAATGTTCACCTATCTCTTTTTCAGTGATGCGGTTATGTATGGATTGTCTATCTGCGGTCCTTCTACCTTGTGGTGACCCTCAGTTCCTAGAATATTAATCTTTTTGGGATCCTCATCTTCTTCTTTAGTGGTCACGCTATATCATTCCAGTGCGTGGCTCAGCTGGATAGTTCAATCAAGTTGAATCAAGTCCAAAGGATCCTACAGTATCCTAAAGGTTCTTGCTTTAACCTATTGTAGCACCACGTCAATACAGTCAAACCCATTCTCAAAGTTGAACATCATTATAAACCCCTAGCGCAAGATGTCCCATTCTTCAGTTCCATGGCAGAGCTCTGTTTTCAAGTACCAATTCATTGGTATGACATCTAGGGTATGACAAAACAGATGCACCCATTCAGGTTGGGGCTCTGCTCCATAAACTTTAGTCCATTTGGCCAGGTGATCGCACAGATCATTCCTTCCATCATACTTGTATTTCATCCATACTTTCATCTGTCCAAAATGTATTCCCATCATCCTCCTATATTCGCGCCAATCACCGAAATTATCCTTGTGCGTACCCCACCATCTTGCGAGCGTAGTTCGGGGTGCCCAATCCAAGGCCTAGAAGCAATGTTTCCTCGACACTTCTCTTTCAAACGCATCCAAAAAGTGATCAACGTTAGTTATCCCATCATAGTGAGGTAGATTCCTTACCTCTGATGATACGTAGTGCAATGACTTGGTCATCATATTACAATGCAACATAGATACTTCATGCAGTCAGTTTTGCTAGTGCTCTAGTTCTTCATCCGAATCTAATGTGTAGGAATTCTCGTGGTCCCATGCAATATGTTCATCTGCTTTCAGATTTACCCAATCCTGGTCTCGCAGCACTATCTTGTAAATCTGGTCCAAATCATCATCACTTTCATAATCGTAGACCAGTTCTGTATAGCACGGTCCTTCTGCAGGATCTAGTGGCACCACTATGCAGAGCGATTTCTTTTCAAATATCATCTTTAACTTCTTCAAGTTGATTACCCCATTCATGTCAGTGACCCAATCAATCCCAAGGAGCACAGGGTAGGGATTGCTATCATCCACAATCTCTATTACTTCAAAATCCACCAGTGCGCTCTCACCTTCGATGTCAACTGTTACCCTTGCAGCCTCCCCATTGGGATATTTTTCTATTGATTCACCATCCTCAACTCGATCAGAGACCACTGAGGTGTAGGTATCCCCATTCTTTCCCATGTTTATTCTGGAAAAAAATTCATGTCAGAACCCAGATCTAAGATAACTTGGTCCATTTCGTATTCCCTTATCTGCGTAGTGAGTCTCATCTCACGTCTAGTCCTTGCCTTATGCTTACCAAGCTTTCTGACTATGCACGGTTCACCAATAGCGTTATCCTTGCTAGCGCACCGATTGATCAATTCCTGTAGTCCCTACATAACCTTACTATCACAAAGCAGTTTCATGCAGGTCTCTAAGAACGTGGTAATCATGGATGGGTCCATTTCTTCAACTGGTTTCTCCTGACTTCCTGAGGTAGAGGCCTCAGCAAAGCTTTTCTTTTCTTCCATAGATGTTTCCTTTTCATGTTGTAAATCAAACCCAATCTCCATTTTTGGTGCTTTGCAGACCACCTTCTACAGGTTGCTTCCCTTTATCCTCCCCAGTCGTCGTTCCACTCCGCAGCATAATGTTTATCTTAGGGTCATCCTCGTGAGGCTCAACCCTCATCGTCTGGAGGTTCTGTGTCGGCTGCGGTAGTTACACCCACTTTTCGTGAATCTTAGCCAACAATATAGGACAATCCTAAGTTGCATGGTCAAACTGAGTGTAGTAGCGGAATGATAGTCACATCGGATTTAGACAGTCTCTCATGTAGTGTCCACGTCCTCCACAATTGTAATAAATCAGTTGCCCTCGGCCTCTACTAGGTCCCCCTCCACCTCGGCCTCAATCGCACCCGTGATACTCATCTCGCACTCCCCCAACACCTTGGTCTAGAGGCCGTGTTTTTGCCTGCACCCTGTATGCAAGTGTCCTATCCATATTAATTTGTAACTATAGAAATTGAGCTCATCATGACCTACTGATTGACAGATATTGCAAAAGAGCTGTTGTGGTGTTTATACGAACTTTTGCAGCAAATGGCAGTTTTCGGTCGTATGTTTCCCAGGTACTTAGCATATTTCACACCATAGCATTGGCCCTATACTTGGTTGTGTCATAGCCTCTGGCCTTAGAGGCATTGGTCCCCCTTCTGTAACATAGTTTGCAAAGACAGGACAATGATCCTTGTCATGCCCCTAACCTTTGCATTTCAGGCACTAGAATTCTTCACAAACCTCCGAATGAGCTATTCTGTCTTTATTAATACTTTTCATTTCGAGGAAAAGGTTCTGCAACTAGGCGTGAATCTTCTGAACCCCAAGATTAGCATCCTACATTGGTGTCTCATGTAGTCTCATCACGATTTCCAAAGCTTCTCCCTGGGTCCCAATCTTATGTCGTGATAGCGCAACCCTTAGGTGGGGCAGGAGCAAGGCCACGAACTGTTCACGGTGTTGCCCATAAGTTAGGTTCATGTTGGCTTCATAGATCGTACACTTCAATCTTTGATCCAAATCCCAGGGCGTCTTCCCAAGCTTCATCATGATCTCCTTGAATCCCACAATTTATTGCACTTGAGACTTAGGTCTACTAAATTCTTTGTTCAGCACAGTCTGAATATCTGCCAAAGCGAGTGTTGGGTTATCAATACTATACTTAATGTACCACGTTAGTGAGGATGGAGGTGTTGTGGATGGATGGGACGAGGATGGAGGCAGTGTAGGTATTCGCAGGAACCTGTGTTTTATCAGTTGAATAGCACTCAGTGGAGAAGACTACACTACTCCTTCAACATCACTCAAAGGAAGTTCAATTAGTGGGATATACTAGGACCTTTTCTTCCTTCATCCTTGAAATACCTTCCACTTGGAGTAGCTCCAAACATCAAGGTAACTGCACGACTTGGTTTTTACACAAGAGCATCTTAATCCAAGTATTTATCGATTTCAAATACTTACCTCGCAGTCCTTTAAAGAAGTGGCACTCTACTTCACTGTAACTAATAGAAGTATTGACTATGAACTCTGTCACAAACCCTCCTATGACGTCATCGAGCCAATGGTCGACAACACATGCGATCTTATCTTCAGAGGCTTCCAATCTCTGCACTAACTCTGGTCTCCAAACAATTGGATTATCAAGCCTCCACCTCCCTTGGTTGTCTACCAACTTCGTGATCCACTCATATAACTCAACCAAGAAGGAACAAAAGAAGATTTCATTTATTTCTGTGTACAGATATCTATCCAACCATTTTTCTTTCATCAATCGCAGATTCTTGTTCTCTTGTGCCGCGAATTCGCGGATCTTTCTATCCAACCAGTCTTCGACGTCTTTCTTATTTGGATTCCAATGATGCGACATCACACATCTCGTTATGCAAATCCTAGTCTCGACAATGGAACCATTTGTTGTCTTGATGGGCCCTGACCCAAGTTCAGCATTAGTCAGCCAAGCAAATCCCTACATTACTGGCCCTTTCGGCATCAGTCCATGGAGCGCAGAATGATGTCTCACCCAAAGTAGTATGGGGGGATGCAGGAACCAAATTCCCACACCCTAAGATGGTCATGATGTCATTTTTAAACCTTAAACCCTTCCTTCGCATAGATCGATAAGCTTTTAGGGCTTATTGATGTACTTTCTCTTCCATCTCTTAGAACCCTCATGAAGGTATACGACTGTCCTTTGCGTAACCCTACCCAGTGGCTCAGGCACTTACGCGCCTTTTCTACTGTGTTATTGTATAATTTCTTTAATTATCTTAAGTGTTCACCAAATTTACCATGCAGTTAATATTATCTTCGCATAGACATATATCATTATTTTCATTCATATAACAGATAGAAACATATACTTTTGCGCATCAAATTAGCATTATAACATAAACCAAAAACTTAACATAACATAATCACATGACATCCACAGAGGAGAAATACACAATAATTTCATAACACTTCTCTTTATTGATGATTCACACTCTCAGTACAGACTCCATCTGCCTTGTGCACACAGCTACAGGGGTCTGCACATTTAGCTGTGGACTTCTACCCTAGGCCTCTGCGCACTCAGTTGCAAAGCCTCTTCCTATGCTAAGACTCTCACTCTTAGCTCTTTACAGACTCATCAAGTACTTCTACTTCATTTACTTCCTCCTTATACTCTTTTAAGACCTCCTTTTTATACAATCCCATGGTGCGCAGACCAAGGGGGATCTCTAAAACTGACACAACCTATCTAGACTAAGGGTGGAAAACCCTTTTTTACTCTAGATACCTCCACACTCCGCGACCACAAAATGCGGAGAATTTACATTTATTTATATAAAATTCGAGCCTTCTACCCCAAAAATTGGGTTTTTAACCCCAAAATTGACCCTAAGGGACCCGTTGCCAACAATCCTCTTAACCATTTGATCATTAAATTTCTTTTTTTACAAAACATTATTTTATATATGGCCTTGTACATGTGAATCACTATCCTTATGCATCACATGGATACCTTCATATACACTAAATTTACAAATGTACACAACAGGAATGGACGAGAAACAATGTCATTGTAACCATCAAAACTCAAAACTTCCTATGTGGGCATCCAAGTCAAGAAAGCATACTATTACAAGTGTGAAGCAAGTACATCTCTTACTCATCTTTTTTGGAAGAACAAACATATTCACTCTCATTGCTAGAAGAGATATCTATTTCTTTGGTTGAAAGGATATATCTTCAACAACATAAAGGGATGCCCTATGAGCACATGCAACCTAATTGATAAGATGAAGAAAAATCAATTAGACATTGGAACCAACATGTTCCACAACATGGAGGACAAGAGGACAAGAACTTTTTCAAACAAAGCTAACTTAGAGGACAGAGTCTCATTAGTATAATCATATTTTCTAGGGTCTTAGGAACTATTGCCAACAAAAAATATTGATAAACAATTCCTGTAGACTTCAAAAATAATGTTTATAATGTTTTCCCTGGAAGAATTTAGGAACAACTACTAGTCAATATTGTTAAAAAAAAAAAATCAGATGTACCATGAATGCTTTTGATTTCATGGTATGGAAAAGTAGTTCAAACATGATATCATTATGTATAAGGTGAAATGGCAGATGAATAATAAAATCAAGCAATTTTACAATATTCATCGGATTGCATGTTTAATAGAAAATATGGAATCATATTTCAAAGTGAGAGATATCACAAAGTCATATGTTAGGATCATTTCGTGTGGACTTATTCCAGAAGTCGCAAGAGTGCATCCTAAGAAAGAAGTGATTAAGTCATATATATTTTACTCATTATAACTTAATTAAAACATTAAACACTATAAAAAAATAAAAACATTTGAACAAGCTATGAAGGTTGCTTGACTCACCTAACAACCGGTGACATCTTTAGTTCTTGTTAAAGATTTCTGATCTTGGGTAGTTCATAGATGAGAATTTTATTTCCCATGAAAACTATCGTGAAAAAATGTGGCACTCTTCTATGGACATAGACCCATATTATTTACTTGCTACAATGATTTCCTTGAACTTTGAAGCCTCCTATAAAATTAATAGAAACCATGTTCAAAATTGAAATTATTTTGAATAACATAATCTCAAATCGAAAAGTTAAAAATTACCATATTGGTGTATTATGGAATTCTCAGGTTTCTTTAAATCATTATCCTTATTAAATATTAACAAAATCATAAGAATAAATAACAACGTTTAAGATCTAAGCCAACTATTAATGTTGCTTGACTCACCTAACAACCAACAATGTCCTTAGTGTTTGTCAGAGATTCCTGATGTTTGTCAGCCAGTCTTAATTGTTGCAAATGTCACCTTGAAGCTTTCTATAAAAATACAAGTCACATAAAAAAATGCATAATATTTTGAATAATAATATCTCAGATGAAAAGCTTGAAAAATCTTATATTTATTTAAGTCATTGGAACCTAATTGAAAATTTCCAAAATCATAAGAAATCTATGAATGTTGCTTGACTCACAAGACAACCAGTGATGTCCTTGGTGACTATCAGTGATTTCTGATGATGATCGTCTCCTATGTGAGTGTACTTTTCATCATTGAATCTCTGAGGATGAATTATGGAAGTTTTATGTTGACATGGACCAACATTACTCACTTGTTGTGAAGGTATCCTTAAATGCTACTATAAATGTAATACAAAGTTACAAACATTGTACAAAATGAATAATGTTTTAATGAACAGATTCTTAAATACATGATACTACAAATAGAATAATATCAAAAAGGCATCTAAATGTCTCTTACTGCAGTTGTAGCATACAACTAGCATCTTGTCTAAAATCTAAAAGAGATCATTCACTAATCAAAATATGCTTAAGTTGTTTCAAAACTGGAAGATTATTGGAAAGAATGTTTCCTTATAGTTTCAACAACTTCATAACATTTTTTACCATTAACCAATTGCTCCTCCTTTTTCCTCAATTCTACTAAAGGTCCCCCCTACATCCTTCTTATTTCTGTTGAAGCTCTATCAACTTTATATGTGGCATTTACAGCCTCACTATCTTTCTTTATATTCTTTTTGACGGTGTTGGACCCACCAACATCACGGGATCTCCCTGGTATGAAGTCCCAACTAGACCTCACACCATTTGGTGTAAGAGTCCCATAAAGTATGATGGCTAGGTTTCCATTATCTTAAAGATATGCCTTAGCTCTTGTTTTCCAACACGTGAGAGTCATATTCTTCGTCTTTGAACAATGAGGTTCACGTGCCTGGTGAGTTCCAGTATTACTTGTGTCAAGGCTCTTTCACCGCAAAGAGAGAGGGTGGAAGTGACTCTACAATCAAAAGGGAAGAATCCCAACTCCGTCAGAGACACACAACACAACAGGACATGCACACCTCCCAAAGGAGTAGTCCACATGGATGCGAAAGTCAAAACACACAAGAGAAAACAACACGTATGACACCCATCAGGATAGTCTACACAAGTGCGGCAGTCATTATATCATGTTTACATGAAAGGTTATGTCTGATATCCGATGAGGTAGCCCACGCAAGAAAGACAGCATTAACAGTTCATAAAACACATTTTGATTAATATATATGTATTAGAACATATGAATGAGTCCAAGTGTTAAACACAAGTTAAAGAAACATGTATTACGAGTGTTCAAGATTAGTCTTACAAACAATTACAAAACGTGTGAAAACGTGTTGGCCTGTTAACAGGCTTCTGAATTAAGCAAAATTTCCAAGACAGATTGATACACCATACATCACTAACCTCGTGGATGGGGTGTTGGAGCCACTAATTACTCCTCAAAGAAAATATTACAGACTCTCAAGGCTATGTGGGAGGAACCAAGGTGAAAATTCCTTTGCATGTACAAATGAGGGCTATTTATAACCAAGAGTAAAATGGGCCCTTATGACTATTCAACTTCCCTCATGACTATTTGAATTTCATGACTCTTCAAATTACAAGTGGGTCCCTTGGACTTCAATGTTACATTACATTGATTTACATAGTATGGACCACAGTAGTGATGTGGCCTGACATGACTCATGACACGACTCGACATGGCAATGCTAGTATATTCATGCTGCTACTAGTGTATATGCCGAGTTGCAGTGTTGCTGAGTGATGGATGTACTCTTGGTGTATCATAGCTTCACCTCTTCATGGCCAAGTGTGTGAAGTCCTCAATGGTCATTAGGTTCGCTTGATGTTGCATGTGTGTGTTGCTCCTTGCGTGTGTGTTGGCATGCTTGACATGTTCATCTGTTCACGAAAATTTCATGTTCGTTCATTCGTCCATTCGTGAACACATCTTCACATGTTCATCTATGCATCCATCCGAAAACACATCTCTTTGCATGCATCATTAGTTTGTCTGTTCGCGAACACGTCCTTTGCATGTACTCCCCTTATTTATCACATCTGTCATTGCGCCATGTTCCTTCATGTACCTGTATCTGTAGTCACTCGTGACAAGACGACATCAAATCCAAAAATATCCTAGCCTACCATGATGCATGATCGTTTTCAGATGTAGGTGACCGGGAGAGCAGACAAGGTTGTGAAACTGTGTGAGGCAAGTTTCAGGCTGGGATACGGGCTTCGGGCACTGCTGGTGAAAAATACGCAGAAGTCACTGGGAGATGGAGATGGGAAATTTGGATTGGCAGTGATTGTCTGCAAGGTATAACTCTACTGGAGGACATATTTGCACAATTCCTAGAGGGAAGTAGTGGGGGCTGTAGGAAGGCTTGGCAGGAAAATTTGCACAGTTTCTGGAGAGAACTGGCAGTGAGATGTGGGAGCTTAGCAACAAAAATTACGCAATTTTTGGAGGGAAGTGGCAACGGGCTGCGGGGATCTACTGGCGAGAAAAAATGCACAATTACAGGGAGGCTAACCTGCTGACCACCTTTGTGCAGTTTCTGAGCTGAGCGGACTGCCGGGCTAGAGGATGCTTTCTTAGGAAATTTGTGCAGTTTTCTAGGTGAGCAACCAGCCAGCTAACTAGGTGACTGGCTGGGAAAATTGCACAGTTTTCCAAGGGAGACAGGGACGGGAACTAGGTGAATTTCCACCCTGTCTATGCAATTTTCTCAGTTAGTGGTGCGAGCAAGGTCTAAGCCTCTACGCAATTTTTGAGGGGAGTCAATCTTGGGGTGACTGCCCGATCAAACTCTCAGGTTAACAAACAGGAGGGTTGAAAGATCAGCTTGCGAGTAATGCAACTTGGAATGGCTTGCTAGATGATTATATGATGTTCTGGATGACAGGTGATCGAGACGATGATGGTTGAAGGTTTGGTTATTAGAGGATGATCTCGTCATCAGAACTTCAACAAAAAATGACTAAGTGTGTGAGTGAGCGAAATTGTGTATACACGACCTTGCAAGAACACACTCGCATAGCTTGACAACAAGATGCGTCAAACATCCAAGACACACATGCTCAACATGACTACCTGACAGTGTGAGTGACAAGTGCAATGCTTTTGATAGATCGTTAAACGGCCACGACGACGCTTGCGCGACGATGCATACAACTTCGTGTGTGAGCACGACGGATGTTTACATAGTGAAAACAATATGTACACATGAATCAAAGACCTTCTGCATGACCAAAACATGGTTGCAAGCATGACATAGCAATCAACATGCAAAAGATGACAGTTGGTCACACAATTTAAAAATAAGCACGACATGTAGAAGCAACACATAAAGTGACTTTCTGTGATTGCACACATGCATGTTACTGAGGACATGATGATATGATAATGACAAGTAGTCCTGCAAACTCAACTAAGAGGCGTACTTCAGAAGATGTTCTTTACTTACCATACTTATCCTCAAGATGATCATGCATCTAGTGGAGTTCGCATGCGGTCCTAATATTTTCCATTAACTGCTTCCTTGGTCCTTCTCCACAAATCCTTGGAAGTGATTTCATCATGTCACCTTTCCTGTAGTCACTAAGAGGTAGACCTGCACAATTTCAGCAAACAATGATTGTTGTTGGAATGAGGTCCTGGGAGGCCCTTCTTTGCAGTTTTTGCATGCAAGACAAGGAAGACAACTTGGACAACACTATGAAGTTTTGAGGCTTAAGGCACTACTATGGGATAGGGGTCCCAAGAGGACACCTCTACATAATTTCTGAGTGTAGTGTAGCTGGATTTCTTTACGCATTTCTGGGGAGTAGTGTTGGTTGGGGCCTCTGTGGGGTACGGGGTTTTAGCAGGCAAGGAGGTTGGTGTCTCTACGCACTGCGAGGTTTCAGCAAGCAAGGGAGGAATCTTGATGGCTTAGAAACAAAGTGAAAAGTTCCAGGAAGCTAGATGAGGCTAGGTTTCTTGGGAAAATGGCTAAGTGTGAGATTAGTGAAACATATGCAAACATTGATACGACTCGACTATGATCACACACAGACACTTAGTGATATAACATAGACCATCCAAAATGCACAGGACATACTTTCCTTGATGCAACAACGTTCGTGATGTGAGTGCGTGAGATGAGTGTGAAACATGTCTATGTGATGACAACCACTCATACGCACACAATTCCCTTGAAGCAAGACAACATTCCCTTTTCATGATAAACAACAACCCCTATGCTCAAATATGACAATTTCTGCATGAAGATAAGAACACGGACAACTCTCAAGGTCAAGGAGGGGAGCTTGAAATCGTTAGATTACCAACAAGCAATCAAGGAAAATCAATCACACGATCCGAGGTAGGCTCTAAAATTTGCATATGAGCCAAAATTTTGAAGGGTGGTTGTAGCCGCTGCAACACTTGGAAACACACTGGTAGAACCCCAACTCTCTGAATGGACCCTGTTTCATGAAAAGAAAGTCTAACCCTTCCCGAAGTATTGTTCAATTCTTTGATCATCATGGTTTCCACACTAGCTTAATTGAAAGATGTAGTCCCTACCATTCTCTTGATTGGTCAGCACACATTCAAAGCCAAGTCAACTTATTTGTTTCGATTAGGGATGAGGGGTATATAGGTGCATAAGTAATATGGCAGTCAGAGTTTAAGTTCCATCTCTGGTGTTGCTCCACTGCCAGCACGCCTAGACAGTACCTCAGTGGAGTCACGTAAGAACACAAGCATTGCTCCGCTACTAGTGAGCTTGGTTAGTACCCCGACAGAGTTACTTGCATCACCTCTCTATGCAGGAAGCCTTTCTCTTCTTTCGCCTTATTCATTTTTTCGAAATTTTCATATTTTCATTTTTCACTTTTCAAAGAACTATGCATAGGCACTTATTTATTTCAGAGGTGGAAGAGGGATCCTAACTTATTGAGAGCAGGAGAGGTTGTTCCTTTAGAGAAGTATGTTATGTATACCTCTGACATAGTTGTTAAGGTTTTCCCCCTCAGCTTACGCTAGTTGACTAAGTTGACAAGGGTTAACCCAAAACAACGAACTAGAGTAGATGTTGCTAGTTAGAGCACAAGCATTGTGTTTTCACCAAGGCTCACTCTAAACAGAATGTATTTTTCATCAAGGCATCATCGACTGAAGACAACAAGTTCTTGATAAGAGAGAGGACAATAGATAACTAAATGTTGATAGTTGTACAATTTCTCTTAAATTCGTCGGGCTTGTCGCAATAGAAAAACATCATTTCAGAAGAGGCTAACCTACAGGTACAAGCAAGCAAAGAAAGAAAAAAGAAAAAACCAAAAGTAAAGTGAAGGAAAAACAAGTAAGAAAACCAAATAAATTAAGAAAGTAAGAAAACATGCAAACCAGAATGCAAAGCAAGGAAGCAAACACTACTCATACTCCTATGCTAAAAAGTGCATGGGCCTGCTTTCGTGAAATGATACTTCCAATGCTGTCAACGGTGCATTGGTTAACCCATGTTGGTGAAGGCATGTTTTGCGAGAAACACAATCAAGCGAACTAATGTACATAAAAGATATAACAAGGAAGACCAACACATACCAAGTTTAAATGCATCCACAGAAAAAAAAAAAAATGAGTGTAAGTGCATGTCATGCAATCCATGGACTTACCATGGTGTTGTGCAACACTACATACAGACATTAAGAATACACATACTCTTGACTGTGACAAGAAAGCAAATGAGAGAAACAAAGAAAACTTTTGTTTCACATGTGTGCTTTCCGTGTAAGATTCCTCCAATGCATGAGCGATGGGATTCTGTGGTTCGAATGGAGGAAGTGAAATCTATGTTTTGGGTTGATCTTCAGTGTATACATATGAGTGATAAGAAGCCTCAAGTGTTTCACAAATTTTCTTATCAGAAGTGGGACTAACCTCGGGATAGCGGGGGCCTGACATTGCCATTAACTCAGGCTGAAGTGTTGATAGATCAAAATATAGATAATAGATAGATCATCGAAGACCAATGTCTTAGATATATTAACAACGAGTGAATCAACATCATGATTATATGAAGTACAAAGATCACGATGACCAAGATCAGAAAATTTAGGATGCTTGTTGGCATCCTCATGATTTGATGAATCACACAGAGGGGCAAATAAGAAGCAAGAATGTTCACCCTCTACATTTGTAGAAAAAGCAGATGAAAAAATCAAGTGGATGTTCAACGAATCATTTTCCCTCTCCGCTATCGAATGATAGGCTAACATCTGGTGTGTTCTATGAATGATCAACAATGGGTGCATCTGTTGGTGGATTTACTCATGGAAAATCAGAGATGGCATAATCACCAAAGATGTCAGGGAAAAGTGGAGGAGGTGCAGACAAAAGGAGATCATCCTTTGCCACGGGTTGATGTTCAGGTTCCTAGTCATACTTATCATGAATGACAACGCAGGCTGGTTGTCCAACACCAAATTCGTCGATGGTTGATCCTTGTTCACAACAGGTGTAGAGTCTGGAATGGAAGAACACAAGAAAATGCAATCCGGAGGATCATCAGAACACGAAGATGGAGGTTTTGGTAACAAAGGAATGTGACAAACCATGGGCTTCGCAACCAAATCTACTCAAGAATTGAGAGAAGTGATGTTGGGAGGATATGACAGTTGAACAAACATGTGTGCATGTTCTCCCACATCACTTTGTGATGGTGAAGTTGTTTGATCAGGGGATGGTAGAAAGTCACTTGTGACAGTGACTGTGTCCATCTGTGATTACGCAGCTCCATCACCGAAGTATGTTGAGTGGGGTTTCAACTTCCACTTCATCTTGGGATGGAGTGATTCGTTAAGACACTATTCAAATCTATCCATGAGATACTAAAATTTCATCTGACTTTTCGAAGCTTTAAATTGTGATACACGAAAGTGCTGCCAAAAATCCATAGGTGATTCTTGCGGAGTCATCCGTTGTTTTAAAAGTTTTTTGTCAAAGGTTCCAAATCAAGATGATAGAAAGTAGATTCAATGAGATCACAAAACTTCTCAAGCGAGTGCACACTTCCAGACGGCAGGCTGCTACACCATCGTTGTAGGGATTCGCGAAGTGTGTGTGAAAGAAACACACTGACCTCTTCTGCATAAAACTTGTCTACATCCTCAAGTAATGCATAGAACTCTTCTAAGTACTCAGGCCAGGCTACTTCGCCCTCACCATAATACGTGAATTCGGACAAGAGAAGATAACACATACGACACCTAGTGGGATAGTCTGTGCCAGTGTGACGATTGTTATAATAAGTTTACATTAAAGGTTTTGCCTGATATCCGGTGAGGCATCCCATACGAGCAAGACAACATTAACAACTCATGCAACGCATTTTCATTAATATATATGTATTATAATAGATGAATGATTTCAAGTGATAAACACAGGTTAAAGCAACATGTATTACAAGTGTTCAAGATTAGACTTGCAAACAATTACAACACATGTGTTAAAATGTGTTGGCATGTTAGTAGGATTATAAATTAAGTGAAGGTTCCAAGACACATCAATACACCATACATCACTAACCCCATGGATGAGGTGTTGGAGCCACTACTTACTCCTCAAAGAAAATATTACACTCTCAAGGATACGTGGAAGGAACCAAGGTGAAAAGTCCTTTGCATGTACAAATGAGGTATATTTATAGCCAAGAGTAAAATTGGCCCTTGTGACTATTTGACTTCCCTCATGACTGTTTGACTTTCATGACTCTTCAAATTACAAGTGGGTCTCTTGGACTTCCACATTACATTACATTGATTCACACAGTATGGCCCATAGTGGTGATGTGGCCTGACATGACTCATGACACGACTCGACATGAAAACACTGGTATGTTCATGCTACTGCTGGTGTGCATGTCGAGTTGCGGTGTTTTTGAGTGATGGATTTCCTCTTGGTGTATCACAGCTTCAAATATGCATGGCTAGGTGTGTGGAGTCCTAGATGTTCATTGGGTTCGCTTGATGTTGCATGCACATGTTTGTCCTTTCCTATGCTTTGGCATGCTTGACATGTTTGTCCATTCACAAAAATTACATGTTCGTTCGTTCGTCCATCCATGAACACATCTTTGCATGTTTGTCCATCCATCCATCCTCGAACACATCTCTTTGCATGCATTGTTTATTCATCCATTCGCGAACACGCCCTTTTGCATGTACTCCCCTTATTCATCCCATTTGTCGTCGCATCATGTTCCTTGATATACATGTATGTGCAGTCACTTATGACGAGATGATATCAAATCCAAAATCTCCTATCCTTCCATGATGCATGATCGTTTTCGAATTTAGGTGACTAGGAGAACGGAAAAGGTTACGAAACTGCGGGAAGCAATTTTCGGGTTGGGATGTGGGCTTCGGGCACTGCTGGTGAAAAATGCGCATAAGTCACTGGGAGATGGAGATGGGAAATTTGGATTGCCCGTGACTATTTGCAGGGTTTGGCTTGGCTGGATTATAGATTTGTTCAATTCCTAGAGGGAAGTAGTGTAGGTTGTAGGAAGGCTTGGCTGAAAAATTTGTGCAGTTTCTAGACAGAGATGGCAGTGGGAGCTTGGCAGCAAAAACTACGCAGTTTCTGGAGGGAACTGGTAGTGGGCTACTGGGAGCTCCTAGTGGGAAAAACTATGCAGTTGTTGGGAGGCTGACTTGTTGACCACCTCTACGTAGTTTCTAAGTTGAGCGAACTTTTGAGCTATAAGAGGTTTGCTAAGGCAATCTGCACAATTTTCTGGGTGAGCAGCCAGTCGACTAACTCGGTGACTCGCTTGAAAAACTACGCAGTTTTCTGAGGGATACAAGGACGGGACTAGGTGACTGTCTAGCATGTCTGCAAAATTTTATCAGTTAGCAGAGTGGGAAAGGTCTATAGCCTCTTCACAATATTTGAGGGGAGTCAATATAGAGGTGACTGCCTAGTCAAACTCTTCGATTGACCAGCAGGAGGGTTGATTGATCATCTTGCAGGGAGTGCAACTTGGAATGGCTTGCTGGATGCTTCTGTGTTGTTTTGTATGATATTAAATCGATTCGATGACGAGGTGAAGGTTTGGTTGTTAGAGGATGATCTGGTCGTCAGAACTTCAGAAAAAAATGACTAAGTGTGTGTGTGAGCAACATTGTGCATACGCAACCTTGCAAGAACACACTCGCATAACTTGATGACAAGATGGTTCAAACCATCAAGACACACATGCTCAACATCACTGACTGACAATGTGAGCGATAAGTGCAACGATTGTGATAGATCGTTGAATGATTGAGACAACACTTGCGCGATAGTGCATACAACTTTGTGTGTGAGTGTGACGGATGTTTACATAACAAACACAACATGTACACATAAAGTGAAGACCTTGTGCATGACCAAAACATGGTTGCAATCATGACATAGGAATCAACATGCAAAAGATGACAGTAGGCTGAACAAGTGAAAAAGAAGCACGAAATGTAGAAGCAACACATAAAGTGACTTTTCATGATTACACACATGCATGTTACTGAGGACAGGATGATATGACAATGACAAGTAGTCCTACAAGCTCAACTAAGAGGCTTACTTCGGAAGATGTTCTTTAGTTACCATACTTACCCTCAACATGATCATGCATCTGGCAAAGTTCACATGCAGTCCTGATCTTTTCCATTACTTGGTTCCTTGGTTCTTCTCCTCAACTCCTTGGAAGCGATTTCAACGTGTCACCTTTTCCTATAGTCATTGAGAGGTAGACCTACACGGTTTGAGCAGACAGTGACTATTGCTAGAATGAAATCATGGGAGGTCCATCTGTGCAATTTCTGCATGCAAGACAAACAAGACAACTTGGAAAACACTGCACATTTTTGAGGCTTAAGGCATTGTTGCATGATAAGGGTCCCGGGAGGACAAGTCTGCATAATTTCTGAGTGCAGTGCAGCTGGACTGCTCAGCACATTTCTAGGGTGTAGTGCTAGCTAGGGCCTCTGTGGGCTGTGGGGTTTTAGCAGGCAAGGGAGTTTGGATTCTTTGTGCACTGTGGGGTTTCAGCAAGCAAGGGAGGAATCTTGATGGTTTCAGAAACAAAGTTCATAGTTCCAGGAAGCTGGATGAGGCTAGGTTGCTTGGGAAAATGGCTAAGTGTGAGATTAGTGAAACATATGCAAACATTGATAGGACTCGATTGTGATTGCACACGGATACTTAGTGACATAATGTAGACCATCCAAAATGTATAGGACATAATTTTCTTGATGCAACAAACTTCGTGACATGAGTGCGTGATGTGAGTGTGAAACATGTCTATGTGATGACAACCACTCATATGTACACAATTCCCTTGAAGAAAGACAACATTCCCTTTGCATGATAGAAAACAACCCCTATGACCAAATATGACACACGCTGCATGAAGATAAGAACACGGACAACTCTTAAGATCAAGGAGGGGAACTTGAAATCATCAACTTACCAACAAGCGAACAAGAAAAATCGATCGCAAGATCTGAGGTAGGCTCTGAAATTTGCATACAAGCCAAAATTTTGGAGGGTGGTTGTAGCTGCTAAAACAATTCTCTTAGATGGTAATGGATGAACCAATCCTTGACTTTTTCCTATTGTTCTGGGTAGGAGAGATATTGTTATTCTAAGCTTGAGTTTTTGCCTTCAATACTTTGGTTTCATTCTTCATATTATGTGAGTTTCCATTACATGACCCTATGCTAGATGTTTCCATTTTGTCACAATTGAAGATCTATTGTTGATTCTCTCTTTGAAGAAGACATCATGTCCTTTGGTTGTTGCTTGTCCTTCGCTTCAAACTAAGTGGATGAGTTCCAACACCTTTTCTCATACTAGACATTTTAAGCGTGTGTAACAACCTGGGTTTTCTAGGCATTACAACTTTGAGTTCTGAAATTGTTGATTGATAATGAACATTACTAGATGGGATAGCTTGTGCATCTGAGGGATTCTTCAATTCCTTCCTCACTACCTATAGACGTAATAGAATCTTGTGACATGCTCTTGTTATTGGATTTGTGCAAGCTACCTTGTGTCTCATTGTCATCGACATGCTTATGTAAGGAAGTGTTTGAACCCTCATTAGCATTACTGTTTGAATTGAGTGATAATGGTTTTTCTCCTAATTACCTATAACATGGATGAAATAAACATTGAATAGCTTACCTAATATAAACACATTTGCATAAAAAATGACTTGATAATCTAGCTAATCGAGAGATATTACTACACTATACCTAGTATGGAAGTTGCATTATTTATTCAATTCAGATAAGTTCAATTGAATTTGTGTCAGTTTTCTCCTTGACCAGTTGTGGGTTTCACGACAATGACCCCTTGATTTTGAGACTAAATTCATAAAGCTTGGAGAAACACGTAATGACTTTGGGACCCTTCCCTTCGCTTTAACAAAAAGTGGAGATGTTGATACTAGGTCACGAAGGATTGTTGATGCAACTTGAGAGAAATTTAAATCATCATAATCATAATTATGCCAATATAATGTCTCAAATCAATGGTGAATACAATTACACAGTACAATCCACATTCATTTTAATTTCCTCAATATTTAAAATGTTTATATTGCGGAGGTTAAAGGTTAAAGAGAGTAAGGTCTTGCGGATGCATAGAGTGGAACTAGTAATCCTCCCTGAGTAGTGAGTACCAAAATTTAAACGGTAGATGAAAATTGTAATTAAATTGAGAAGGGTTTTTACTGATCTTCTTTGTTTGATCTTCCCTCTGGAGATAAATCCACCCACATTGGGGCCTCTATTTCCACGTGCAACAATTCACATTGTGCAATAAAAATTTTTATATCAATATTTAGAAAAACATGGTCATTTTTGCCAATAAATGTGCCTTAAATGATAGAATACGTAATAATGAACGATTAATAATCATTATATATATTACTTGAATGCCCAAGAATCAGACGATCCATACTTTCCGTTACTAGTTGATTGGCATGCTTTGGCTATCTTCAGCGCCATAGCTTTTCGGATATTTCTGATGTTCGAATTTGAACTTGCTTAAACCTCCAAATATTTTGTGGCTACTTTCTAGTGTATGATTTTATTTGTAAAAACTAATGCCCATTAAATTCATTAGCAATTCCACCATGGATTTTCCACAACAATGTGGATATCTGGATTTTGAAAGTAATATTTATCGGAACAAAACACAGAACAATAATATGGGTTTGGAAAAGAAGACAAAATTGAATTGGGGATTTAAAAACACTATCGATCACATCGACATCGATTTAAAACCAATATATGAGCTTTGAAAACTGGAACTAGTTTGAAAATTTTGGGAAGTGAAAAATTATATCATGGTGGGAGATTTTGGTTCAATGAAGCTTTGGTATTTGATTTATATTTTATCTATTTACATTCTTTCATTGAGAATGAAAGACACATTTCAAACATTTTTATTTATTTAATGTAAATTATATGGTAAAAAATAATAATATAGACATATAAATTCATTTGGGAATTTAGATGAATTTTACTTTCATAAATTTAAATAGTAGATTAATGTTAATGTAAATTTAATTAAAGGGGATTTAAAAAGAAAAAAAAAAGAAAGAAGTTATTATAGGAAAATTTTTATTTAATGATAAAATGGTGAGGAAATTCTCATTATTGAGTAAAGTTTAATTTTTTTTAGGGTTGTTGTTAGGGCCTAAGTCAGGTGTGCCTTTAATCAAGGCAAGGTGACATCCTTATTACACCATTTGTGGTGTTTATATCACAAATAGTCCAATGTTATGGAGGATTTGGTACATGGTTGAGCAATGGGCTAAGGCTTCAATGAAACGAAGACAATGGAACAAAAACCAAGATTTGGAGTTTCCACTTAGGCGCATTGGTTTTTCACATGGCTTGGAGAATGAGTGCAATAAAGGGTGTGACATGAACAACCATCCCAACTTGCCCAAGCGAGGAAGAACCAAAGTGGGTGAGAGTGCAAATGAGTTTGGTGGCATGGGTGCCACAAAAGCATGGCACGACTCAGGAGAGAACCCCTAATAATGAGTTAGAATGAGTTGATCGAAGTGCCAATGAATCTAATGCAAGGTGAAGATAGTGTGGTTGGAACGACAAGGGTGGAAGAACTTGGAATGAGTTGAACATTGGAGGCCCCCCTAAACCAAAGTAGTGTTGTGGAAGAGATGCTCATACAGACAAGATGACCCAACTGAATGGAAGGGTCACAAGGCATAAGCTAACTAAAAGGGGTGAAGTCGCATATGAACATTGGAGGCCCCCCTAAACCAAAGTAGTGTTGTGGAAGAGATGCTCATACAGACAAGATGACCCAACTGAATGGAAGGGTCACAAGGCATAAGCTAACTAAAAGGGGTGAAGTCGCATATATATAAAGGACACGCCTAATGGATGGGGAGAATAATAACACATCAAATATACAAGTCAAGGGACAAGTAGCAAATTCATAAGGCGAAGATGAGCAGCCAAGAAAGAGGAAAAATTGAGTCGAGGTAGAAAAAATAAGAGAAAGGGAGCTCTGGTGATTTTTGCATTGGGCAGACCAATTGAGCGAGTAGAGAAGGACCTAAAGGGAAACACAAGTAGGGTAGAGATGATCCATTGGGTCAGTCAAGCCGAGTGGGCCTTGTTTCTAAGAAATTAAAAGTTTTGTTGGCTTATTTGTTGTATTAAGGGTTAAGCCTTTGTATTGGACCCTTATGTAAAGAACTTTTACATTTTTTAATAAAAGTATAAGCTTTAAGGGTTGTTCCATGGAAATTGTGTATTTTGATGATTATGTTCTTAATGATGTGAATTCATTACATGTGTTTCACATGATGAATGTAATTTAAATGAAGTATTGTGACAATAATTTGAAATATTAGGGGAATTAATGAAAAATATATTTAGGGGCAATAATTTAAATCCCCCTCCAGAAGTCATGTGAAAACACTTTTAAAGGCGGTTGTTGGAAAGCCTCCCAAGAAAATTCAAATTTTCATGACTTTCAGGGGGGTTTTCAAAAACCGCCCCTAAATCCCTAAAAACCCTTTTAGAGGTTGTTTTGTCAAGATTGTCACAAGCCAAACCACCCCTAAAGGCCTTTTTTGTAGTCGTACAGGTGTCGACACGTGACAAGTGCCAAGTATTAGTGCATTCTAAGTGCCAAATATTCCTATGTTACTTCTCTCCTACCTTCCAATAATTGATTAAGTCATGCTAAACCATGCCAACACATGCCAAAGCATACCAAGGCATCTCAACACATGTCGTGCATGCTAAGACTTATCAAGTTCCAACACATTCCAAGTGCTAATGTGTGTCAATGAGTGTTACACATGTTATGGAGTAGCAGGGGATGTCAAAGAGTGCTAAGGTGGGTCGAAGAGTGTCAATGCATACCAAGGAGTGTTGGGGAGTATTAGGGTGACACAAGGGAGTATTAGGTCAAAATGCATAGAAATGAATGAATGTGAGGGTGTGTTAGGAAGTGTCAACGAGTTATAGATGTGCCAAGGAGAGAGTAACAAGCTATGGTAGGTAGTGGTAACACATTCCAGGGAATACTAGGGCATGTCAAGAAGTTACACAGTGTGTCAGGGAATTATAAGGTGTGATGACATGTGCCAAATAGTGCCAAGGCATGCCAAGATGTTTAGGGTGCTAGGATGTGCCAATATGTGTCAAGGAGTGTCAAGGAAACAAAAGGGAGAACCAAGCTAAAATGCAAGTAAATAAAAACATAAAAGGGTTAATAAGTCATGACTTTACCTTTTTTAAAAGGAGCATGCTAGGTGTTAGAGCCTAGATTTACCTCAGGCTGAAAAGGTAAGCTTCTAGGTCCACATCAAACCACGTTTAGCCTCGTAGCTAGCCCTACGAGGACAGGAGAGGGCTCTATCTAGGTCAATCTCGACAAAGATAATCGATGGGGCTCGAGATGACTGAAATAAAGGCTAATGTTAGGGTAGATATGAAGTACAAGGGTTTGATTTGAGTTTTTTGGGAGTTTTGTGTTGAAATAGGGAAAGGCAAATTTGGGCTTGGGGATGAGGCACAGTTTTTGCAGAGGTCTGATTGGGGCAAGGAAGGCAATCATCTTGATGCTTTTAAAGGGAATGAACGGGTAGATCAGACTGATGAGGAGCTAAGGAGAGCAAGAAGGTTTCAAGGATTCTCCTTAAACAGATGAAAACATGGAAAATTAAGCAAATTTAAAGGCAGAGCATAACAATCTATGGATTCTAACTTAACACTTCATTTGTTCAATTGCAGAATATGAGAGTAAGGAAAATGATACACTTAACAACTTAAAATTACTAAGAGAAAGCACACCATCAAAACATAAAGCCACATGGATCCCAAAAGGTGTTGCAAAACCCTGGTCTTTCCTTAGCCAAAAATGCAGAGAAAATATGTACAATAGTATGCCAAAGCAATCCCAAGTGTCCAACCCTGAAAATGACTCAGAAAATAAATGATATAGACTAGCCCAACCCATTCCCTTGCCTCTAAGGGTCGAGCTCATCATTCTAGGAGCTGTTTCGGCCAATTCTAAACTAAGCACTGAAATCTAGGCAATCAAAACAACTTGCCTCTATATGTTAGGAAACTGATTCATTCATTTAATTTTCACCTTTTAGTGAATGAATCATCTAGAACAAGTAAATATGTGCCAAAATTACATCATAGTCCTCAAGTTACATCAACATAGATCAATAATTACATCAAAAAGTCAAACTGGTCAAAACTGGGTGAAATTTTGAACTGCTGAATGAAAAAAGAGGCCAAAATCCTCTGTGCGCCGCACCAAAATCTGTGTGCATCGCGCCACTTTGGAGCTGATTTTGAGGCACTTCTTGAAGTCCAAATTGAGCCCAAGTGTGCTTGTTGGAAAGCCTTGCCTGTCGGCTTTCCAACCCAAATGGACTTTCTGGATTTGGATGTACTTTTCCTCTCCAAAACCTCAATCTCCCAAGACTGCTTCCTGTGTGTCAAAATAGGGGCAGTGAGGTCATTTTTAGGGTGTTTTTTACCCTTTAGGCAACCCAAAACTTGATGAAATCCTTAGGTAATCCATGAGAATACATAACGTTTGATGACAAATCCAAAAATGTAAAGCTTTCCTCCTGGAGAGCTCCCAATGATAAGTGTGCACCAAGTGGCGCTACGCACAGAGCGGAAAAACCTGTTTTTAAAGCCAAAAAATTCAAAATTGACAAAATTTCCTCCAAATTCCTTGAAATTTGGACTGAAGGCCTATCATTGAGTATCATGTTCAGCCAAGCAAGCCTTGGCTAAGATTTGGAGCCTATCATGCCTTTTGCGTCTCCTCAGTACCCTCCTGGCACATGCAGTTCAGTGGTAGAATAACTGTCTTGTTCATATGATGTGTCTGTGTCTGCCGCCTCCATGGTCCTGCAATATGTATAACAGGTGTATGTTTTGAAAATGAGAAATAGGTGCTTTGTTTCCTCTGCCAAAGGGAAATGAGGGATTGTGAGGAATATGGGACAATGGGAAAAGAAGATAATGGAGTTTGTCAAGTGAAGAAATGTGCAAATAGTCACTTGACTATGTTTAAGGAGTTTAATAATGATAGGATTATGAAAGGGAGGGGATCACAAGTGAGAGAGGAGACTTGGCACCAAAATCATCATTTAAAAACACCAATTACAAAACCCTATGGAGAAAATTTTGATATAAATATAGGGTTTATATTTTCAAACTTCAAACCTTTGAATTCTCCCTCCAAGCAACACCCAACCAAGTTAAATTCAATAGCAAGAAGGCTCAGACTTACTTGGAGCAAAAGACATGGCGCTATTGAGTTTTGATGACTGTTGGGATAAACAACTGGCCTATCGACTCTATGTTCCGCGACCTCCTCCAATGCACCGTGCAGCCCTTCAACGCACAGTCAAACACAAAATTCCTTCCTTTAACCCTCAAATCAATATCCTTTGACCTCTTGGCATAGCAATGAAAGTTTCAAGCAATGAATGTCTAATGGAATGATGAGTTTGATCTTTATTGGAAGCCACAATGATTTTTTGTGTTGGTGGTTCTGTGCACCGTGCACAAGCCCAGTGCGTCGTGTGGCCTGTGTGTGCTGTGCCAGTGTAATTTAACATTGAGAACTTGCCCCCTGTGCGTCGTGCATGCCAGGTGCGCTGCGCACAAACCCAATGCGCCGTGCACCCAAACCCTGTTTGTTAGTTCTTTTTGCAGGAGACCTTTGGAGGCCTTACTAGTGTCCACATTGGGCGCAAGATAGCTTGTTTGAAAGGGCTTTGAGTCTACTTTCCAAACCAATTGGAATTCTTCAATTTGAAATTCATTTTCCCTACCAAAAATTAAATCTCCCAAGACTGGTAAAAATGTGCCAAATGAGGCTGCCTCAAGGCAGAGTGCTGTTGCAGTCAACTTTTGAATGGCTTCCTCAACTCCAAATTGAGCTCATGATATCTCATTGGAAATATCTTTGTGTCTCATTATAATTTTACTCATCAAGAAAGTCATTTGGCTAACCAAGCTAGGAGAAAACTTGATTTTTCCAAGGTCACTTCAGAGGTGCATCAATTCTCCCGAGGCAATTGTATTTTTGACTTTTTTCTAAAACTATGATACCTGTGTAAAATGTGAAGGAGGTTTTTCTTCCTTGGCCTATTTTTGACAAAAACCTCTCTCAATGTTTCCAAATTCATCTTTCCTTGCTCAGAAGCATCATTTGAGTAAACCCTACCCGATGTGTGGAACAAGGGATTTGTCGAAATGAAGCGAAATGAAGGGGATAGGGGGCTTCTAAATTCTTGAGGAAATTTTTGGAAGTAGGGAGGGATGTTAGGAAGTAGGAGAAAGTGGAATCTCAGAAATTGAGTGAGGGGAAGGGTTCCAAAAGGGAAAAACACAGGCCCAACCTTGAAAATTGCCAAGTTGTAGCAAGAAACTAGGGTTTGAGCGAAAATGAGGAATTTGGGGGATTTTAGTGATGGGAAGTGTTTAATAAGGTACATTATGGATAAGGGAAGGTGTATGAACATCAAGATACAAGTTTTTCTGATGATTTGGCCATCCAAGAGAAATTACCTCCAAAACCCTAGGAGAGGGAAATGGACCTTACCTAAGCACAACTGAAGCATGAACAAGGTATTAAATGACCCAATGGAACTTGAAATGATGATGGAAACCCTCTAAAAGATGGCACATTCAGCTGAATGGTGACATGGAATGTCATTTGGACAACTTTGACAAGGGCGAAAACAAACCCTAGACCTAATACCTAGTGACCAAATTTTGCTTGAAGGCTCACTGAAATGACAAAATTTGACCTTGACACATTAAAATCATTTTGTAAGGTCATGTTTGATCAGTGGAGGAAGGCTACAAAGACTGACACTAACATTGGCTCCAATGGGGTTGGTAGCTCCTTGGAGGTGCCAAGAACGGCAGATCTTTGGGAGAGCAGACAGTGCCTTCATCCATTGGGCAATGGAGTCAAAAACTCAAGCTAAAATGCATGACTGAAAACTGATGACGTGATGACACAAATTGACTCTCACTCAACTAAAAATTGACTCAATACGTAACACAACTGACAAACTGGAAATGATGCTCAAAGTGGAGCTTATTCAATACAACCAACTCTAACAGTTTCATCCATCCCCTGATCAAGTGAAATGAAACAACCAATGCAACCAAGTAAGCATTCCAACTACTATTTGTATTCTCTGCAAGTGCTCACTTATGAATAACCAGAGAGAACTACTGAAAGGCAACTCCCATGAAAACTTGGAAACAGATCTGTTGAATGATATGGATTCTCTATCCGCATCCAAAAACACTGCATAAGGATCTCGAAGTTCATGCACACTGGGACTTAGCTCATCCAACGGATTACTTCTCTTCCCCTCATACTATGAATGCAAACTTTGATCTGAAATTTGTGACGAGACTCCTACTGAAAATGACAAAGAAACCGGCTGTCGAATCAAGTTTGTATCAATACTTGTTTCAAGTTGACTGTTGATAAACTTGTGAAGCATGAGTTGACTAGATGACTTCAAGAATACTGAGAAAGGATCTTCATAAAGATAGCTTTTGATTTCCATTAACACATTACTGCTCTAATCCAAGTAATCTTCATAGCTGGATATTAAGATTTTCCTCACATCTGTGTTGTCTTTCTTTGGTGATAGCAGCAGGCTGTCAACAGGATCCTGAATTTCATGAATAACCAAACTCTGTTGCTGATTCCAAATAGAACAAAAGTCTCCTTTATCAATCTCCTCATATGACTGCAAACTTTGATCTGAGCTAGAATCCTCTTGCATCATTAATCATGTATTTCAGCTGCCACACCTTCATCTGTAATCTGACCTTCATCTTCAACATTAAAACTGAGAGATTGTTGGTTTCCTACAAGCTTCTCATTTAAAGATTTACTATGCAATTTACCCTTCAAAAACTAAAATGATTCAAAACAGAAAGGCAGGGAGTTATCTTGCATCATTTGATCATATGTTCCAGCTTCCATGTCTTCATCTGCAACTTGACAATCAATGGCATTCGGGGGCTGCAAATCTAGATATGAGAAGTCTTGAACAAGGTTTTCATTGTCCTCAAGATGATCCAAATCAAGACTTGTCGACAATTGATTTCTGATTGCACAGAAGCTGTTTCAGATGAACTGAAATGAAGCAAAACAAAAAGGCAAAGATCCTTCACTTACTTCAAAATTTGTTGCACTTTCCTCGTCACTGTCATAGCTGATATGCATCAGTTGATCACTGTACTCGAGCTGTTGAAAATGAACTTCCTCTTTCCACAAACTAGCTGCTAATTTGTTTGCAAGATTAGCTTCTGTTTGGATAACATAATCATCATCATACTGATCAAACTGAGGAAAATCATCAAGATAAAAGATATCATCAAGCATGCATGTCATATCAGCAGATCTCTCTTCTCCAAGATGATCTATAAAACAATCATTATCAAATCTATGACAATTGGGATAAGAAACAAAATGTTTTGGATCAGCAACTTGTTCTTCTTCAATCAGCGAGCGATGGGCTTGAACATCATAATCATTCCTTGCGGTGATCTTTTGCATCATCTCTTCCACTGCACTTGCCAAAATATCTAGCTTTACCTCTAGAGATGTCGATTCCTCTGGATCTATGTTTTTTGTCTCTTCTTCTTTCAACCTTGCCCTTCGGATCAACAGATGAGCCTCTACATTCACTGCACTGTTCTGCATCTCATGAAGTGTTGCAATATTCCTTTCTCTTAGCTAAAACTCCATTTCTGGATCAAGGGCACCCGAATAGAGCAAGAGAGTAGATCTAGGAGGAGGCCTTATATCAACGGGCATCGAATAATAAACTTGGTTAAATCTGGCCGAAAACTGTTGTATTGTCTCCCCTGGCAATCTTTTAAGCTGGTTATACTCTTCTATAATCAAGAAAACATTATTTCCAATCACCCATCTGTCAAGGAAAGCTTTGATGAACTGCTATAAATTTGAGATGCTCGCGTCAGGCAGGGTTTTGAACCAACTCTTTACTTTGCCTTGCAAAGAAAAAGCAAAAAGCCTAATACTAACATCTTGGTCATCAACTTCAAAAAGGTCTAGAAAAGTCTCAACATTCTGCACATGCTGCTCAGCGTTGACATTCTTACATTCACCATCAAAAATTGGTAAATATAGATAATAATTTGCAGGGAAAGCATGGAGTACAGGAGGTAAAATCATAAGCTTGTATCGATCTGGAATTTTACAAGGTATAGAGGTATGTACAGAATCTGTAGAATCAATCTTGGTCTCTTGAGGCTCATCAATTTGAAGACGGTCATTATGAGATTCAGAAGAAGGGTCTTGATCAAGCTCAAAGGCATGCAAATCTTTGGTATTTACAATCTTCATGGGGAAAGAGTCAACTGCAGGCCAAGGATATTTTCTCAAATACAATATACTTTGCAAAGCCTTCTTGACATTCTCGGGAAAAGAGAAAAAATAATGTAGAAAAAAGAACAAAATGTATTGGATGAAATTCCAACTTGAATACCTGATCTGTCCATATTGTCCTTTCATGTTTCTGCTCGTTAGGTTCATTCTCTAGTGGAGTCTTTGGATTTGATCTCGAAAATGATTTGGAATCGCCAGGTGAATGATTTCAGCCTTGCTGTGTCTGATCGTTGTTCACCATCAAAAATCAGATCTGAACTTGATACTTGTACTGGGGTGATCGTTTAGATCAGATGTTCAGTTTATAAACTAGACCGAAGATTGACTGGAGTAGCATTCGTCTACTTTCACTAATGCAAAGCAAGAGCATTTCGAAGGCTACCTAGCTAACTTCAGGCTCCCTCTGTAGTCTACAAAGCCAAACAATGATAATAAACTTTCATCCCCAGCGGAGTCGCCACTATGTTAGAGCCTAGATTTACCTCAGGCTGAAAAGGTAAGCTTCTAGGTCCACATCAAACCACACTCAGCCTCGTAGCTAGCCCTACGAGGACAGGAGAGGGCTCTCTCCGGGTCAATCTTGGCAAAGATAATTGATGGGGCTCGAGATGACTGAAATAAAGTCTAATGTTAGGCTAAATATGAAGTATAAGGGTTTGATTTGAGTTTTTTGGGAGTGTTTTGTGTTGAAATAGGGAAAGGCAAATTTGGGCTTGGGGATGAGGCACAGTTTTTGCAGAGGTCTGATTGGGGCAAGGAAGGTGATCGTCTTGATGGTTTTAAAGGTAATGAATGGGTAAATCAGACTGGTGAGGAGCTAAGGAGAGCAAGAAGGTTTCAAGGATTCTCCTTAAACAAATGAAAACATGGAAAATTAAACAAATTTAAAGGCAGAGCATAACAATCTATAGATTCTACCTTAACACTTCATTTGTTCAATTGCAGAAGATGAGAGTAAGGAAAATGATACACATAACAAATTACAATTACTGAGAGAAGCACATCATCAAAACATAAAGCCACATGGATCCCAAACAGTGCTGCAAAACCCTGGTCTTTCCTTAGCCAAAAATGCAGAGAAAATACGTACAATAGTATGCCAAAGCAATCCCAAGTGTCCAACCTTGAAAATGACTCAGAAAATACATGATATAGACTAGCCCAACCCATTCACTTGCCTCTAGGGGTTGAGCTCATCATTATAGGAGTTGTTTCAACCAAATTCTAAACCAAGCACTAAAATCTAGGCAATCAAAACAACTTGCCTCTATATGTTAGGAAACTGATTCATTCATTTAATTTTCACCTTTTAGTGAATGAATCATCTAGAACAAGTAAATATGTGCCAAAATTACATCACAGTCCTCAAGTTACATCAAGATAGATCAATAATTACATCAAGAAGTCAAACTGGTCAAAACTAGGCGAAATTCTGAGCTACTGAGTGAAAAACAGGCCAAAATCCTCTGTGCATCGCGCCAAAATCTGTGTGCATCACGCCACTTTGGATCTGATTTTGAGGCCCTTCCCAAAGTCCAAATTGAGCCCACATGTGCTTGTTGTAAATCCTTGCCTGTCTAATTTCCAACCCAAGTGTAATTTTTGGATTTGAATGTCCTTTGCCCCTCCAAAACCTCAATCTCCCAAGACTGCTTCCTGTGTGTCAAAATAGGGGCAATGAGGTCATTTTTAGGGTGTTTTTGACCCTTTTGGCAACCCAGAACTTGATGAAATCCTTAGGTAATCCATGAGAATAGATACATTTTGATGAAAAATCCAAAAATTTAAAGTTTTCCTCCTGGAGAGCTCCCAATGATAAGCGCGCACCAAGTGGCGCTACACACAGGGCAGAAAAACCTGTTTTTAAAGCCAAAAAATTCAAAATTGACAAAATTTCCTCCAAATTCCCTGAAATTTGGACTAAAGGCCTATCATTGAGTATCATGTTCAGCCAAGGAAGCCTTGGCCAATATTTGGAGCCTATCATGCCTTTTGCATCTCCTCAGTACCCTCCTGGCGCATGTAGTTCAGTGGCGGAATAACTGTCTTGTTCATATGATGTGTCTGTGTCCGCCGCCTCCATGGTGTGGCAATATGTATAACAGGTGTATGTTTTGAAAATGAGAAATAGGTGCTTTGTTCCTCTGCCAAAGGGAAATGAGGGATTTTGAGGAATATGGGACAGTGGAAAAAGCGAATGATGGAGTTTGTCAAGTGAAGAAATGTGCAAACAGTCACTTGATTGTGTTGAGAGAGTTTAATAATGATAGGATTATGAAAGGGAAGGGATCACAAGTAAGAGAGGAGACTTGGCACCAAAATCATCATTTAAAAACACCAATTACAAAACCCTATGGAGCAGATTTTGATATAAATGTAGGGTTTATATTTTCAAACTTCAAACCTTTGAATTCTCCCTCCAAGCAACACCCAACCAAGTTAAATTCAATAGCAAGAAGTCTCAGACTTACTTGGAGCAGAAGACATTGCGTTATTGAGTTTTGATGACTACCGGGATAAATAACTGGCCTATTGGCTCTGTGCACCGTGACCTCCTCCAATGCGTCGCGCGGCCCTTCAACACACAGTCAAACACAAAATTCCTTCCTTTAACCCTCAAATCAATATCCTTTGACCTCTTGGCATAGCAATGAAAGTTTCAAGCAATGAACATGTCTAATGGAATGATGAGTTTGATCTTTATTGGAAGCCACAATGATTTTTTTTGTTGCTGGTTCTGTGCGCTGAGCACAGACCCAGTGCGCCACGTGGCTTGTGTGCGCCGCGCCAGTGTAGTTTAACATTGAGAACTTGCCCTCTGTGCGCCATGTACCCAAACCCTATTTATTAGTTCTTTTTGCAGGAGACCTTTGGAGGCCTTCCCAGTGTCAAAATTGGGCACAGGATAGATAGTTGGAAATGTATTTGAGTCTAATTTCCAACCCAATTGGAATTTTTCAATTTGGATTTCATTTGGCCTGTCAAAGATAAAATCTCCAAAGACTGGTCAAAATGTGCCAAATGAGGCTGCCTCAAGGCAGAGTTCTGTTGCAGTCAACTTTTGAAGGGCTTCCTCAACTCCAAATTGAGCTCATGATAGCTCATCGGAAAGCTCTTTATGTCTAGTTATCATTTTACGCATCAAGAAAGTCCTTTGGCCAACCAAGCTAGGAAAAATCGTGATTTTCCCAAGGTCACTTTGGAGGTGCATCAATTCTCCCGAGGCAATTGTACTTTTGACATTTCTCTAAAACCATGACACATGTGTAAAAAGTGAAGGAGGCTTTTCTTCCTTGGCCTGTTGTGGATAAAAAAATCTCTTAGTTTTTCCAAATTCACCTTTCCTTGCTCAAAAGCATCATTTGAGTAAAACCTACCCGATGTGTGGAACAAGGGATTTGTCGAAATGAAGCGAAATGAAGGGGATAGGGGGCTTCTAAATTCTTGAGGAAATTTTGGAAGTAGGTAGGGATGTTAGGAAGTAGGGGAAAGTGGAATCTCAGAAATTGAGTGAGGGGAAGGGGTCCAAAAGGGAAAAACCCAGGCCTAACCTAGAAAATTGCCAAGTTGTAGCAAGAAACTAGGGTTTGTGCGAAAATGAGGAATTTGGGGGATCTCAGTGATGGGAAGCATTTGGTAAGGTACTTTAAGGATAGGGGAAGGTGTATGAACATCAGGAAACAAGTTTTGCCGATGATTTGACCGTCCAAGAGAAACTGCCTTCAAAACCCTAGGAGAGGGAAATGACCTTACCTAGGTGCAACCGAAGCATGAACAAGGTGTAAAATGACTCATTAGACACTGAGATGATAATGACAACCCTATGAATGATGATAGACTCAGCTGAATGATGACATTTGGACAACTTTAGAAGCAGTGAAAGCAAACCCTAGACCTAATGCCTAGTGACCAAATTTTGCTTGAAGACTCTTTGAAATGACAAAATTTGACCTTGACACTTTGAGACCACTTTGTAAGAGCATATTTGATCACTGGAGGAAGGCTGGAAAGGCTGACACTAACAGAAGCTACAAGTGTTTCCTTGCTCAACAAGAGAGGTTAATAAAGGACCTTGTTAGGTGATTTCAACCTCTAATGGAGTAACAAGTCCATGGTACATTCATCAAATGGCAGGTGTCATGTGAAATGATGGTGGAACAGAGTGGGGCAACAGGGAAAGCTCCAAGCCACATGCCATGGTACAAGAGTAACTATGATGGAGGAAGCCCACAGATGGGTATATGGATGCAGGAGGGATCAATCGTGCTACATGAGTTACCTCGGCCTTTGTTTTTCCACTCTTCTTCATATGCCTTTTCCCTTTTATTGATTTTCTTTATTTTAACTGCTCCAGGGGATGAGAGCATGATTGTCTAATAAAGTAGAGATTACCCCTTTAAGGTTGGGCAATTCATCACCCACCAAGGGTTGGGACAATCATGGGTTCCTAAATGATGGAAGGGGTACTCATAGGGGCCCTAGGAACCAGGGTGACGACCATAATTATATGGGGTAAAGCTCAAGTTTGGCTTTTTCCCATGCGCTAAATTTTCTATACCCCGCCCATATTTTTCATTTTGTGGTACATTTCTTGTTGTAAGTGGCCAAATTATGCTTTTAAATTTCTTTTTAGCTACATCAACCTCTAGGGCATCATTCCAAGCTGGACCCAAAGTGTGGACAAGGGAAGGGGGAGGCTAACTCCTTGTGGACCCAATGGACAAATCTGGACCTGGATGGGAAAAGTGTGGAAAGGGTTTATAATGAGTTGAGGGGAGTGAGATATGTCATATCGAGAAGTGAGATTGCGCAACCAAAATCAGGGTTTCCAATGTAGTGCCACTCCTAAAGCTAGTAGCCACTAGAGGAGATCCGACACGACTAGGATACAAGATTAACCACCAAGTTGGGATAAGGGAACAAGAGTATCATCCAAGCTCATTCTTTCTACCGGTGATCGAACTGGTCCACCTAATAAACCGGGTTTCAAACCGGGACTGGTCAGATCTCAATGAACCGGTTTTAAAAAAAAATACATTAAATAATAATTTTTAATGAAAAAAACTATTTTTAATATTTAAAACCATGATTCCAAACCACTAGAGACAAATTATGCAAAGTTTGTTCATCTATATACCATGTAAAGGTGAATATATCAAAATGGCACCGAGTGCATTACATATCATCGACAAAATACATAAGTAATGAGGCTCTAAATGGCCTCTAGAGTCTGAAAACAATGCTCTAAGCTATGGGACCAGTGACCTACTACAAGTCTACATATCAGTGATCAATAGCATGATCGCTCCTCACGATCAAACTCATCACCACTACTAGACAAGGGATCATCAACATGAGCTACATTAATAATATGGCTCAGAGTTTGAGGACTCCTAAAACTCCTCTACAACTTTAGTAGTAGTAGTAGTAGTAGTAGTAGTAGTAGCAAAAATAGACATCAAAACTACAAATCATTTATCAACATGGTCACTCATGAAACCCATCATTGATTCAACACTACTAGAAATGGGATCATCAACAACAGATACACAAACGTCATCTAGATCAAAGTCTTCAGACTTGCATTGCTCAACTTTATAACATGATAGAAATTGAAAAAGTTTAACATGCCTAACCAATGATTTTGGTTTGAGTGAAGGGTTCATCTCCTCAACCTTATAATATGGTAGAAAAATATTAGCATGCCTAACTACTTGTTTTTCTTTGAGTGAAGGGTACATTCTTGTTAAGGCCATGGTAGAGGAGTTCAACAATCAATACCACCAACATCAACAAAGTTCAACAATCAATGCCACCAACATCAAAGTTGTTAAAGGACTTCATGCTCTTGATCAAATGCCAATCTCATACCCTCACACATGATAGAATCAAAGGGAAACATTGCAAACCCCCAAACCATGAAATCCTGAAATCCATTAAATCTGCTAAATTTTGAGTGAAATCTAAAATTCTAGTTTCTCCATATGAAATCTAGTGAGGTCGAAACCACTCTCAAACATCTTGAGTCCTTTCATGGTAATATTAAAAATTTAAGTAAAAGGATGAAGATGAAAAATAAAGGAAATGTCACTTTTACTTTAAGAATTTAACATTACTATTAATTGTCAACATTGTTAGGGTTGAGATGTATCAGGGAAATGAGAGGGTAGGCATGTTTTTCTTGGAGGGACTATTTTTGGAGGAAAACAACCCTAAATTTCCCTCAAAACAGCTCCGAAACTCACAAAACTGCATTTTGTGGGATCCATCGCTGGCTTGGCAATGAACTGGCGGATTTAGGACGGAACCTGCTGGTTTGACCATAAACCGGTTGGTTAGGGCCGATTTTTGTGAATTTTGGGCGAAATAGACCCTTCAACCAGATTTTTTGTCCGGTTTGACCTGGTCACCCAATGAACCGACCGGTTTGACCAGTTTCCGATTCAAGCCGACCGATTTTTAAAACTATGATTTCTGCTTGCCCAAGAAAAGCAAGCAAATTCGAACCTTTACTTTAAGGTTGTGAAGAATGCAACTGTAATCCTATTATTAAATGTTGATGATTTGTTTTTTACAAGTGCCAAGCCTCTTATCATTTAGTGCAAGAAGAAGTGGGCTTCCATGTTCAATATGAAGGATCTTTGGTTGATGCACTATTACTTGGGATTAGAAGTATGGCAGAAACCTAGTGAAGTCTTCCTTGGTCAAGGGAATTATGTGATAAAGATCCTTAAGAATTTCGGAATGACAGAGTTCAAATCTATGGCAACTCCCATGGGGACTAACCTAAAGAAGTTAAGAGGCTCTACCTCCAGTTTGGTAGATCCATCTATTTACAGGCGATTGATTGGTATGTTGATGTATTTGGTTAAATCTAGGCCAGACATTTGCTTTGCTATGAAAACTTTGAGCCAATTGCAAATAGAACCAAGACATGAGCATTGGATTGCAGTTAAGCACATATTGAGATATTTGCGTGGTACAATGAATTATGGTTTGAAATACATTGCAAACAATGATGTATAGCTTCAGGGATATATAGATGCAAATTGGGCAGGTAGTGTTGAAGACAGGAAGAGTACCTTGAGAATATGCTTTATTTTGGGATCCGCTATGATATCATGGATGAGAAAAGAGCAAAGGTCAATATCACTTCGCACTGCTAAAGTAGAGTACATCACAACTAATGAGGCTTGTTCCAAAGTAATATGGCTCCAGAATCTGTTTGCAAGACTATTCGGCCAAGAGTTGGAACCAATAATGATACACTGTGATAATCAAAGTTGTGTGAAGCTTTCAAAGAATCATGTGTTCCATGACAGGTCGAAGCATATTGAGGTCAAGTACCACTACATCCATGACATGGTGTAGAGGAGAGTAATAAGGCTCGAGTACATCTCCATCGATGAGTAGACAGTTGATGTTCTAACGAAGTTGTTGCTGAGGGACAAGTGCGGTACTTCAGAGACAAGTTGGGGCTTGTGGAGATCACCTCTCTTGTTGAGAGGGAGTATTGATTTGTCTACAGCATGGATGGACATTCTCCCGAAAGGGATAATGGGTCCAAGAGACCCAGAGGGCTCAACAGGTGGCGTTGAGTGAGTGTCTCTTGGAAGAAGATCCTAATCACACACCAGAAATGGTGAAGTGAGGTCATGGACCCTGATCACACATCAGGCATGGTGGATTGAGGGCCTTCAGCATTTAGACCCTGATCACACACCGGAAAGGTGGTTGAGGTCCTAGACCCTGATCACACACAAGGTAGGGTGATGTGAGTTTCGGTTCAGCATCTAGACTCAATCACCAACCAGGATGGGGTTGAGTGAGGTCTTGACCCAGAGTGCTCACCAAGAAGGGTGAGTGAGTGCTTGCTAGTTGAGGGTCTCAACATTTTGGCCTAGGTGGCGGCCATGGGATTTGAGGACCAATCACTCTGGAGGAGTGAGTCCTGATACGCTGATGACATTGCCACGGGTTTGGTACTACCCCAGATATGGTCGCTAGCGAATGTTGATGATAGATGATGATGCTAGTAATAATGGATAACCTTTTCTTTAAAGAAATTTATTCAATATGAGAACATCTATGACATTGATTATGAATATATCCATAGCTAAGAGGGAGTGTTGAATTTGTAAATATGGCCAGTCTTCATAATGCACTTTTGGTCACTTGATGTAATCTATTTATCATTGTAAAGCATATTTATAATGCTTAAGTCAAAGAAAAATTATCTTGGGTCAAAGTCCCATTGCGATGTTTAAAAGATGTAAATTTTGAATTTTTGAAATGTATTTTTTGGCTCCAAAAAGTGACTACTCGGCATCCCTGGCCAAGAGACACTCCTATTCAACCTAAATAGACTATTATATAAAGGCAACTTGAGTTCCTCATTTGGCAGATTTGCATTCCTCAATCAAGACAACTTTTGGGCAAGAGGAGGTCAAGAAGGACAAAAATGGACAAAGGAAGAAGGTTGAGTTTCTCTCTCTCCTCTCTCATCAACTCGCACATGTGGATAGAAGTCTCTCTCTGTGATTCGCACTGTTTTTGGGCATTCTGTTGTAGGGAGGCCGAAATTTTGTGTGTTTTTGACAGTTTCTGGGAGCCAAAATTCTGGGCTACTGGAGTTGCTGGGAGGCTGAAATTTCTGGATCAGGCAGGCAGGCAGAATGAAGTGCAGCATCAGTTTGGGTGACTTGGCTTGGAGGAGAAGACACACTCTATGATTGTTGAAGTATTCGACACGGGAATAGAAGCTCATTCTAGACTTTGTAATTTTTAAAATTCCTCCTTGAGAATAAAGAGCCAGCAAAGCTATTTCTAGTTGGAGTTTTCTCTCATTAGGTTTCACCGAAGTAAATCTTTGTGTGCCTACGTATGTGAGATTGTGAATTGCCTTCTATTGATTACTTTGTTTAAATGCAAAGTCCATGTTAACAACTTAGCTGATTTATAGACATAAAGAAAATAATATAAATAAATTAAAATTTATATTGGTGACTGAGTGAATACGGATCAATTCTTGCATATTGCAAGTATCAGTTCGTATTGGTACATTAGCATCAACTCAATAAAAGTACCTTGGGATTTTTGTACAAACCACCCTGAATTGTTATTAACTTTGGCAATTGTTTGATATGGGTGTTTTGTAACAACTTTCGCTCCATAAATTAGATAAGTTTGATGTGTTCCTGCCCTAGGAGGAATTGCATTCATGTCTTTGTAAGTAATTATCTCTGAATTTTATAAAAGATATTATTAGCTCTATTAATTCTGGTGACATTGCATTAATTTCATATGCAATGAATTAACTATTCAATTCAGTATTGCTACCAATCTTACAACTTTACAGATTAATGGTTCTTTATAATGGATCATTTTTGTCAAGAATCTGCACTGGAGTTTATCTATGAAATCTTCTTTATATATTATGGTTAAATATTTAGTTGTATCTTGTCAAAACTTCCATTCCTCTTCTAAAAGTGGGGAGGTTCTGCTCTTTGATCATCCTCTGAACAAGCAACCAATTCTAAGTGAAAAACAAGATAATTGGCAATTACCACCAGCATAGATCCATCTTTTAAGTACGGATCTAACATGAGCAGAGAGGGGTCAAATTTCTTCACGTGCAAACTTTTTTAGAGTGCAAAATACAATGTGTCATTTTTTATTGTTTAACATAGATCTTCAAATAGTTTATTTAAATCTCTTGTTGAAATATTTTTGAAAAATATAAAATTTAAACATCTGATTTACACATTTTTTTTACTTCTAATTACTTTACAACACATTCATTTTTTTTTTTAATTATAGCCAACATTATTTTTCTATTTAGAGCATAATTTTTATTTTTATTTTAAAGGGGCCATGGACGAACAGACAAACTTACACATCCCCTCATACTGGGCTGTAAAATGAGCCTCCAGGTTCAATGACAAGCTACAATCATTGGTATATTTCCTGAATTTATATGTTGCCATAACAATCTTGGGTTTTAACTGATCTAGATAAAGATTTTCTAATTATGCCAATGAAAATTTTCTCCTTGCTTCTTGATATTCAGTATTGTGCCCATTAAGATCGCAATGGTGCCACCCATTCATATACCCAGGTTGCTTTGAGCTTAATGTGATTCTTCTATATTTAAGATGTTTTGCAAGGGGTGTTTCATATTAGCAAGAATTTAGCGGAGTCTCTCTTGACATTGAGCACATATTATTTATCACAATGAAGGCTATTTGAAATTTGGGTTTCATGTGCCATTAACAATTACCTCTGAATCAGAGCCCAAAGTGATGTTGTTGCCTATGCCACCTTGAAATTTGGACAAATATGCCGCAAGTCATTTGAGGGCTTGGCGTATCAGGGAAAGTGGGATTGTGGCCAACCATATGGCTAAATTGGAAAAAAGAGACGTTTTCTAAGCTTCAGCAAGTCTCGGTAATAGTTTCTGATTGAAGATTAGTACAACATTTTGAGCATTTATAGTTTGCATTAATTCAATTTTTGGGGCAACAAGATGCTGAGGAAACTGGTGATGTATGAATATTTTGTTTGATGAAGTTCCACAAATAAATTTGTACCCCCATGCCGTAGAGCTTGCGGTTTCCTTGGTTAACCGGTCTAATTTTATTATATGTATAGGGACTGCACATTCACATAAAACATTTGTTCTACTTTGGTTGTTTTTTGCGGAAAATAAAACTGTGCACTATTTTTAGCATCAAGTAGTAGTTTGTAAACTAAGGAACTAAGTCACGTATCTCTGATTGGAATATCAGTTTCTCATTGTAATCATTGTATCCTGTCAACTAGTTTTATAGTTGCATGATTTTTTTAAAATAACTTGACCTGTTGTATTACTGTCAGGCATGGTCTTCCTCTTAAATGTGGTGTATTGTATTGATCAAGTCGCCTTCCTCTTAAATGTGGTGTATTGTATTGATCAAGTCGCTTTATTGAAGAAAAGATACTCATGTCCTGCGAATGAATGTGAGGCAATCAAATTGTCAAGATACTCATGTCCTGCGAATGAATGTGAGGCAATCAAATTGTCTAAATCTGTCTTTGCATTATCATATCATCTCTTTTAGTCCAAGTCAATGGATAATATGACACTTTTGACTTGTAAAATTGCCTTCTAATTGATTGGTATTGCCAATTGTTATGCCTTTAGACCTGGGGTGCCTGCTCCTTTTAATTTATTTAGTTGGAAGCAGTTTTCTATGTTGATGGTGTATCTTGCTGATATTTTTTGGACTTAATCTACATGTGCAGTCTCAAGGTGAAGATGGAGGCCTGAATGTTGATTACTTCACTTTTTCACCGAATATTGCTGGGTCTTTGAGATCTGCAGACTTGGTGATTAGTCATGCAGGTAAATCGATATTTTAGAAGTTTTGAAGTGATTACAACTATATCTCAGTTCTATTGTATAAAGTCATTAGTATTTGACATTGCAATAATTGTTGTAAAAGACACTTAAGAATTGTGCAGGTTCAGGAAGTATTTTTGAAACACAGCCACTTCTTGTTGTTGTGAATGAAGCATTGATGGATAATCATAAAAGTGAATTAGCTGAAGCACTTGCAGAGAGAAAGTTCTTATTTTGTGCTCGCCCTAAAACTCTAGAAGAAACCATACTACACATGGACCTAGGGTCACTCGTCTCTTATCCATTATCAAGTCCTATGGCAGCAGTTGAATCAATCAACGGTTTTTAAGTTTTCCTGTCAACGGAGATCAGTGGTAATTTTAGGGGCGAATGTTCGCCCTTTGGCGAAATTAAGGGGTTTCAAATTTTTAGTGGGCGAATATTTTGTATCATAGTACTTTTTACAAATCACCTCAAATAGCCCACCTTATTTTAAGGGAGAGGGTAAAAAATGTAAATTTAGCCCTTTAAATTAAGAGTTACAACCTTCCATTCGTCCATTTTCAAGAATAGGTTTTATTTAAGTGAATCCATTCGCCAATTTTCAAGAATAGGTTTTATTTAAGTGAATCCTATGGGCCAAATACCATATTTATAAAAGAGGTATGGTAAATTAATAAAAATATAAATAAATGAGAAGTATG
>APFE030473549.1:1028-11174 GCA_000404065.3 Pinus taeda | reverse complement strand
ATTTTTCCTATATACCATGGAGATTCGCCCATTTATTATACTTATAAATTTAGGGGGGTTCTTAAAATTTTCCCTGACGGAGATCCAACGCATGCTTGTTTCATGTGACCACCGTAAAACATTTTACAACTATGATAAACCAGAATTGTCTGCTCTAAACAAGAATTGTGAAGCTGCAGCCTCGAGTTCAATGCAGTTGAATGCAGAACTTCAGTGTTATGTGTATGTGTCTATTTTTTATTTGAAATCATGCTATGATTAGATAATCAGTTGTCATACGAGATGAAGATTGGAGCTAAAACTATATCTCGTTTCAAGGAGCATTCTGTATGGGAGGTGAAGAAGATTGAAATTGTAGTATATATGTGTTGTTTGTCATGGTGGTGAGAATTCAACAAGGCACATTGAGAAGTGTTTTTTTCCTGTAAAGAATTCCAGAGACAAAATGTTTTTTTGCTGAGAAAGAACATGCAATTCATTAGTCATGCCAAAGATTATTGCACATTACATGTAGAAAAAGACCATATGGTTGTAGAATGGGCTTATATGTTACTTCAATCTTGTTGAATTGGATCCTTGAAGCATTTAAAAGGATGTTAGTTCAATCTTGTCGAATTGGATCCTTGAAGCATTTGAAGAATTTAAAAGGATTGGATATTTTGTATAAATTTATTTTTTAGCCACATAAAGTAGGGCAATAGTTCATTGTGATGGCAACTACATTCTCCTTCAATAGCAATGTTTTTAAAACCGGAACCGGTGATCGGACCGGTCCACCTAATGAACCGGTTTACCGACCGGAACTGGTCTAACCGGCACTGGTTTGGTCTAAACGAACCGGTTTTAGAAAAATACATTAAATAATTATTTTTTAATGAAAAAACTGCTTTTAAGATTTAAAACCATGATTCCAAGCCAATAGAGACAAAATATGCAAAGATTGCTCATTTATATACCATGTAAAGGTGAATATATCAAAATGGCACCGAGTGCAATACATATCATCGACAAAATACATAAGCAGTGAGGCTCTAAATGGCCTCTAGAGTGCAAAAACAAAGCCTACAAACTATGGGGTCAGTGGCCTACTACAGTGGCCTACTACAAGACTTCAGTCTAGACTCTACATATATGATAATAGTAATACTATAATAGTGATCAACATTATCACTTGAAGTTGAAACTTCTCATGAGTCTCAGTCATCATGATCAAAGTTTCAAACTCAGTTGGTTGAGTCTCCACTCCCAAACTTTGTAGTCACTAACTTCTCTATTGGTTCAATGACTCGAGTCTCAAACTTCTGAAGGTATTCTGCCCTAATATGCCCTATTATTTCATTTGGTGATTCACATGGCTTTACATGGCCTCCTATCCCAGCCAAGTGTTGCTTGAACCTGTTAATACCCCCTCCTTGAATGGATTTTTGGCAATATTTGCAGATCATTTTGCATCAATCATATCACAATGATCCCATGCAGTATCTCTGGCTTTTGGAGGCATGATGACAGCTACACACTATCTCCAAAATAGCTCCAACTCCAACTCCAAGATGACTACTTCAGCAAAAACTCCACAATCTCCAAGCTCACAAACAAACTCACAAACACTCCAAATTAGTTGTGTGAGACAAATGAGAGTGAGAGGGGTCTCTTATAGCGAAGGAGAGGGTGTTTTTGGAGGGAAAACACCTTTACCTCCCCCCCAAAACCCCTAAACCACAAACTGAAAACCGCTTTCTTATGTTTCGGTGGGCGTGACCATAAACCGACCGGTTTAGGACAGAACCGGCCGGTTTGCTACAAACCGGCCGGTTCCGTCCTAAACCGGCCGGTTTTGGACCGGTTAGGGCACATTTTAGGCGAAAGAGGGGGTTTGACCGGGTTTTTAGGCCGGTTCTGACCGGCGGCCTTGCTAACCGGCCGGTCAGACCGGTAACCGGTTTTTGTGGCCGGTTTTTAAAACACTAGTTGAAAAGCAAAAATGAATGAGATATTGAAATTATTAATGGATATGACAAATGAAATATACAAATCCTTCAATAGTTGAAAAGCAAAAATGAATGAGATAGTGAAATTATTAATGGATATGACAAATGAAATATACAAAAGGAAATTAACATGTTATTGCAAACCATGTTTTAGATTGTAAGGTTAGTGCTGACCTCCCAAGTCACGGAAAAAGTGTAGGTTTATATTTATTTTTGAGGCATGGAGTCATCAACTCAATATTAATTTTCAAAATTGAAAATTACACTAAAATATACCATCAAGAGAACAAAATATGTTAGGAAAAAATGGCATAAGAACTTCCAGTGTATTGTTTACCATTAAATTAATTAGACAAAATCAGAATTGTTTACCATTAAATTAATTAGACAAAATCAGAAAAAGGGGCCTACTTACGGTGAACTTGATTTTGTAGCTAACATCCCTAGCTAGGTGAGCACTTAGTTCCTTCATATACCAGAACTTATATTTGAGGTTTGAGTTTCATTGGCTCAATCAAAATTAAAATCAAAGGACATGCATTAAATGGCTAGATAGGTAGTTGTGCTAAGAAACACTCTATAACTCACTATTGGGAAGACGTCACATAACATATATATGTTATAACCAAAAGAATTAAATAATAATAACTAAAAGATATTACATGCTAATTGCATTATAGTTGGAAAAAAACAAATGCATGTTTTGTGTTGGTGTGTATATATATCCACCAATTTGAACTTGCATAGTGTCGATGTTTGCCATTAAACTAATTATACAAACTCAGAAAAAAGTTTTTGAGTTGAACTTGATTTTGTTGTCAACCTCCCAAGCCATGGTGAGAACTTTGTTACTTGATATACATGAAGTTATGTTTGAACTTTGAATTTCATTGACTCAATCAAAATTAAAATAACTAAGATGCATGAAATGGCTAGATAGGTAGTTTCTCTAAGAGGCACTCTACATCCTAGTATGGGGAAGATGTTCTCATGTAACATATGTGACAATAATATTAATAATAATAGTAGTAGTAATAATAACTAAAAGAAATTATGTGTCAGTTGCATTACACTTAAAACACACAAAGAAACTACATGTTAGTTGCATTACATACATATATCAACTAAAAAAATTAAATACTATCTTCCATACACTTGAAACATGCACATCCACTAGACTATATCTATTTTAACTCTAGATCTATCAAGTTTGTGTGTTTGTGTGTATCCGCTAGACTAGTTCCATTTGAACCTTGGATCTATCAAGTGTCAAGAAGGATCAAATATTTTAAGATGTAAACAATTTTTAGAGTAAACTTTGCACCATGAGGGATTTGATCCCTATTAGTGCTCAATAGATTAGGGGTTAAGATGGATCCACATTAGCATTGAAGTAAATTTAGGGTCTAAAATGGGTCTCCTAAGGAAAATATTAAAATAGTAGAAGTATATGCCATGACCTATTAAGTTAGAGGTATTATCTAGTGAAGGTTAATCTACATTGTCTCATTAATGATAGTTGCTAAGTTGGTTTAACATAGAGTTATGAGATAATTAAAATAAAAATGAAAGATTTATATATTTAAGCATTTACAAAGTTATTATATTAATTAGTTATATTATATTATATTAGTTGTTATATATAGAAAGATAGTTATATAATAATATTATATTCATGATTTAATCATTCCTTTTATTTCAAAACAATGTTGAAAGTACATTGCATAGGCGTTATAAGAAATGATAATATGTTTAGATTAGTCAAGATCTCTTAGTAACATCAAAATGGATCCTAAGAAGAACAAAATATTCATACACTACTCAACTAGAAATTCTAAAACATATTGTCCCAAATTAAGAAACCGCACGATACAACATGCAAACACAAATATGTCTATAAAGAGATAAAAACTAGAAAAAGAATTCACTAGTCTATGAAGTTGCTCTCATGATGAGAAATGATTTGATCATACTTGTGTTCTTCACGAATGTATGAGTTTTATGGCAATAACACCTCAAAAATAACATTTCCTTGCATATTCAGCTCTATGAAAATATGTGAAAATGTGATCTTTAGGAACTACACCACAATCTATTTTAGTCAGCTGGAAATTTGAAGACTCACAGTGCTACTCTAAATTATGTCGTCTACTTTTTTTTTCGGGAGAAAAATCGAACTTTATTAAGGAAATAAAAAGTTACATAGTGGATGCAATAAAGCATTTAGATCAAAGATTGTGTGTTCACCCTGATTAGAAAGTGTTGCACAACGTATTGAGGAAAAGAGATAAAACAACTCTTTTCTCCATACAAATGTTCAAAAACTACAAGAGAATATCAACTTTCATAGTAAAACTTGGGTCTCTCCGTACATACAGAGAAAACAACCCAAAAATCCAAAAAACTTGTTCAAAAATGTAAAGTTTGATAACAACAGTGAAGGAAATATCAATACTAAAATAGTGTGATTGCAGTTCCATAACCCACTATATCACCAGAACAAAAATTACAAAAAAATAAATAAGAACTTTTAGAGGAACGGAGGGTGATCTGTCTCAAGAACCCTCTCATTGACCCTTGAGATTATATGCCAGGTGTCCGGAGCTTGTTGAATACCTTTTTTAGAAAAAATGTCAGCATCCATGTTTATTTCCCTGTAAATGTGATAGAAATAAATGTCATGAAAAACTGGTTTGATGTAAAGGATATCATCTAAAATAGGAATCAAAATTAGATTTTGACATCTCTTCTCATTGTTTGTCCATTTTCTCACATTCATGGAGTCGCAAAATATCTGGGTTGAATCAATGTCCAGCTGCCTTAACCAGCACAAAAGAAGCTTCAAAGATTTTAGTTCAGCATAATTATTAGTCTCGGTACCAAGTCCCACTGATTCTTTAAAGGAATTTTGATCACTTAAATGGATGATGATCCCAACCCCACAACAACCTTGTGCATCTGAAGCTCCATCGAAATAAGCCCAAGGGATATTAGACTTGATGAATTCAGCCTGGACAGGTCGAGCTTAGCAAGACAAGAACGATACAAGGAATCAATGCAAAAATAGAAGCAGCTTGTGTTGCAGTAAGAAATGGATCAAAAGCCATGTCTTGAAAAATACTAGAGTTTCGGGTCAACCAGACCCCCCAGCAAACAATTGGAGGAATGTTTCTATAGTGAGGATCCAAAACACCAAACCACCACTGATGCTAAGCGTCCTCCAAAGAGACCCCATCCCATTTTCTCTAAATTATGTCTTGCATCCAATGAATAACCAATTTTGAATTGCCAAAGACCTTAAGTTGTTTTATGTTCCTTTCAACAACACATTTAAACATTAGAAAAAGTGCACTAAATTTGTTGATATTATTTGAGCCACTACCCAAATTTGTTCCTATAATGAAGTGCTTTTTTGAGGAGTTTAGAATGAAACCATACCACAAAGAAGTGCATTCTCCAAGCTAGCACTTTCTAAAAGGTCCCATAATATCCTTGTTAATTTGGACCTTAACCACAATGATCTGTATGTATTTAAGGAGTGCAATTACTTCTAGGGTGACCTTCACTAGAGGGGTAATTTTGTCCTCGAATAAACTTTTGTTTCATGCTATCCATGCCCCATACGACAACAATGGCTAGAGATTTTCACTTCCTAAGGTTGTGCATATCTAAGTAAGATTTGAAGCAATCCTCTAAGTTTTGTTTGCCCCAATGTAGTCGTTGCATATTTAATTGTGCCTCAATGAGATTCCATACCTATCTTGTAAAGGAACAAGCAAAAACACTAAAAGGGGGATATTTTTAGCTATATTATGATATAAATAGCGAAAAATTGGAACCCTCAAAGCCTCTCCTTTGGAGCCTATCCCAAGTGAATACGTGATCTTTAGAATGAGCCAAAAAACTAGAACACTTTTCACTGGGGCCTTTAATTTCCATTTTTTTTTGTGCCACCATTGTATTGGAGAAATCATGATGATATTGTAATCATGATTATTTTATTATATTTACTGTTATAAATAATATATTTGTTAATTATATAACATATAAGTCAACTATGTTTATTGTTATATAATATAATATATGTTATATTCATTACTTATAAGTTATTTGTATAATATATTATATAACTTATATGTATTGTTGTATGATATATCATATGGTATATTTCATAGTTCATTATACACATGAGATATAGACTAATTGGTTTATGTGTAGGAGTTTAGTTCCCATTAGGTTTTGGGTTCAAATTTAATGGGAGTGGGTTAAGGGTGATGGAAAACTATGCAATTACCCCAAGGGACAAACAAACTCCACCGAGTATTGCATAATCCTAGTGACGACATCTCGTTGTTGGAAAAACCATTTTTCCATTTAACATGTGGTGTGGAATTTTTATGCTTCCTGTTAGTTGTTTTATATATATTTATCTTAGCTATATAATACTTTAATTATGTTTTTTGTTATATTTTGTTCTTATATATTACAGATAAAAGCTTCTTCGTGTATCTTGTTTTTTCTTTAATAGAAAGATACAAGCCCTGAAATATCACTTTCTTGTCTCTATTCTATATTATTCAGCATGATGGCCTTCTACTATGAATATGTTACCTTTTTAATTTGAGTGCCTTATTGAGCTTATTTGATCTTGCGTCCTCATAAACAATATTGCAACCAAGGAGCTGAGACATGAAGTTTCAAGTTCAAAGATTAGTGGCACATTTGTTGGGGATTCCACAACGTTATTGAAGGCCAAGCTAGAGACCCATTTGAAGAGTTATTCTAGTAGTTCCAAATTATAAGTCACGTATTTTCCTTTCAACCTCTTATTACCTAATTTTGCATTAACTTTTTGCTAGTTATTGTAAAACTCTACTATTATGGCATCAAAGCAAAAATATTATAAGACAATTATTTTTTAAAATACTAAAGATACTCTTGTAATGGATATAAAGGAATTTAGTTCTATCCCCAACTGGTGTATTGTTGGGATGGGGTTCCCTAGGTCAAATTTTGTAAAGTTTTGTTAAATATTGTAAAGTCTCCACATTTTGAGGAGCAGAGCATGAGTAGCACATGTCAATAAGAGTCAAAGGGGATTTTAGAATGTTAAAGCCCGTTATTTTGTTAAGAGTCAAGCTGTTTTGAGACCCGCCCATGGTTCGTGTATTATGGTATTGTAATGGAGAAGAATATAAAAGGAAATCATAAAAGAGACATAATGTAGAAAAAGAAGACAAGAATAGTGCAGGATTTGAGTCTGTTTTTGTCTATTCTATACTTGGGCGAAGGGGAAGGCTCCTGCAGCTATGCGCACAAAGACCTTGGTAAGTCCACAGCTGAGTGCGCGGTCCCCTGTAGTTGCGTGCACAAGGTTGGAACAAACTGTAATTGAAGATCTGAAGCATAATAAAGGCTTGTTTTGAAGAACTATCTGTGTATTTGTGTATTATTGTTTATCTTTGAATCTACTATATTTATGATCTATTGAATGAAATTAATCAGGAAAAATACTTATTCGATTCGTGAAGACGTAGAAGTATTTTTTTTATAATGTTATGCATGTTTAGCATAATCGACGAAGGGCATAGATCTACTAACTGTTAATTGCCACAATTTTTGGGTTTTAAGGGTTAGGTTTCGCGAAGATTAGGATAAATCCCTAAGTTCGGCATAAACACATCACATAGTCCTTTGGATGCAGAAACCTAGTTCTAGCATCCCCCAACACTACCTCGGGTGAGACTGCAGCCTGCGCTACATGATTTGTTGCTGAAAGGGTCGATAGTGTAGGGTTTTGTTGGTTAGCGCAACTAACTCTGAACTTGGGTCCAAGCCCCCTCAAGCCAACAAATGGTTTTGTTGCTGGGACCGAGATATATCTAAAGGGCGTGTGATGTGGCATAAGTGGATACCACCTCATAAGGATATTGAAAAGTGGATAGATCGGAAGCTGCATAAGTTTATAGCCCAAAAAAATAGGAATCTACATCTGTTGAAAGAAGACTGGTTGCAGAGATACCTGTATATAGAGGAACATGAAGTTTTATTTTTCTCTTTTCCGTGTGAATTATACGAATGGTTGGCGAAATTGGCAGATGGTCAACCTACCTGGAAGTTGGATAGCCCTATTGTGTGGACTCCAGAGTTAATGAAGCACCTAGAAGGATCAGAAAACAAGGTCATGAAGGTTGTCGATTATTGGATCGATAGTATTTTTGGGTGGGTTTATTACTGAGTTCACAATTGATACATCTGCTAGTTATAGCGAAGCTGAACGCCAATTTTTCAAAGGACCAAGAGGTAAGTATCTAAAGTCACTGAAAACTTGGATTAAAATTCTATTGTGCAAGAAACAGGTTATGGCACTAAATTGATGTTTAGACAAGACTCGATGGGAGATATGAGAAGTGGGAAACCATTCGAAAGAGATCTAGATACAAGTGTTGAGTACAGTCCTTTGTTTGGAGCATCTAATAGCGACGAAGAAAGTAATAGTATGAATATGCCTCAAGGTGCATCGCAGACGATAGATCAGGGTATTGCTGCAATACCACATCCATCCACCCCACCTCCGCCATCACCTCCACCTCCACCTCCGCTATTCAGTATGGCGAACACCATAAAGATGTTTATATTCAAGGTTCAGGGGACAAAAGACCCTGATCAATTTTGGTTTGTAGCATATGTTGTGTGGAAGTCACATTAGATAATGGATGATGATTTGAAGAAAGTGCAATTGGTCACAACATTGCAAGACAGGGTGCTCAGTTGGTATATTAAGTACAGTACGACTCATCCAACTACGTCATTAAAAGACACAAAAGATGTGTTGAATAATGAATTCAAGAAACCTAAGTCTCAAGCCCAATTTGTGATAGAGGTCAAAGAAATTAAGTAGAAGGTGAATGAATCTGCATGGGATTTTGATCAAAGGTTAAAATGTCTACTACAACAGGTTGATCTACAAATCTCGGATGAGCAACATAAGGATTGGTATATTTCTTCGTTGTTAACTTAATTGAGATTTCCATTATCATAGCAGAAGGTTGGATAGCAAGCTGAAGCATTGGAAATTTCTACGAATTTGGAGACTTCACCTATTTAGGATACGAATTTGGGAGTGCAGCAGATTTAGTTGCAGTCAGATAGCCTACATATGGAGTTGCGGGATCTCAAAAAGGGGAAAGAAGCCCAAAATGAGACTCGTTCTGAAGTATGGTGCTTAAATTACAAGGGAAATGGTCATGTCAAGGATCATTGTCTAATATATAATAACTATCTAATTGGGGGAGGTCCTATCCCCCTGAAGCCAGAAAATTTTGTTGGATCAAGTAACGGTGTGGTGCCACGGTGTCCTATCTGCCAAATAACAAGAAAAAACTCAACAAACAATTGCCACTTGTTACAAAAGTTTGTACAAACTCCCCAACAACTATTCTGCAATTTTTGTAAGTCTATAGTCCATGATGAGCGTAATTTCCGAAGCTATGAGTTAATGATGGACAAAACTCCAACATATAGAGCACAGGCTGAGACATGTCCTCAGCAGGATCAAGGTACACCTGCAGTGCGAAGGATTCCAGGGACGAGGAAGAGGATGAGGGGGAGGAGTTGGAAGAGGTCACGGAAGATTATTTGTTACAACTATGGAGAACCAGGCCACTTTACACGAGATTGTTAGAACCTGACACACCCCTCTTGTCAATATTGTCGACAATTTGACCACGTTATAGAAGATTGGCCCATACTCATCACAAAGATGCAAGAGAAGAAGAACCAACATCCCACTCAGAACATCCAGATGATGACGTCAGAACCACGCGAGGATGGCCCCAACTTTAATATAGTTACTTGAAGCAATATAGCTACCAGTGAAGATAAAGCCACAGGGAAACAACCAGAAGAACATATATGGGTGCACAAGGCTGCTGTTATGAAACTAGCTCAAGAAAAGATAGAAAAGAGAGATCAACGCCTTAGAATTCAGCCTCTTCGAGGGGGAAACCTCCTTTACATTACATAAATGAACAATTCTTGGATCATACATATGAAAAGACCTCCTTTCTATATATATGAGTCTAAGGGGTCATTATATAATCAGAGCCTACATAACAATAATAATGTAAGGGCACAATAATAACAATAGTGGGCTTCT
>APFE030473548.1:0-18617 GCA_000404065.3 Pinus taeda | reverse complement strand
CTTATCAATTGGCTAAAAAAAGTGTTACTTTTTGTATCCTCATAATGTGCTACCAATTCTTCCGTAAAAATTGCCCAAGTGATAAATTGTTTACGAGAGCAAAGCCATTGATACCATACAAACTGATTTGGTTCCAAATATAAAGTTGCGATACGTACCTTTTGTGTGTTTTGCACTTTATTGAGATCGAAAAATTGCTCCATCTGTAATATCCATGTTGTGAGATCCTTGCCATTAAACTTCCTCATATCGATTTTTGGAATATGGTGGGTCTTCAATCCAACATTAGAGTCTATGGAATCATGATTAACATTTCTTTTGTTGTCATCATGAGTTTCCTTTACTACCCTTTCACCATTAGTGACCATTTCTTGTAGCAACTTAATCATATTTATCTTCAATTCGTCTATGTCTGTCTTCAAATCTATCTTCAAATCGTCCATGCCTTTCTTTAAACCATCCATCTTAGCTTCTACGTCTTTCTTTAAACCATCCATCTTAGATTCTGTTCCTTTTTGTGCAAGTGACAATTGTTGCACTTGGTCTCGTAATTTTGATATATCATGTTGCATTTCTTCCTCTTCTTCGTGGGCCATGCTAGAGCTTTCATGTTTCCTACTAGGTGTTTGCATTTTCTTTCTTCGGGGCATCAATTACCAATAATAATGCTTTACTATGCCCTTTGAATTCCTTCATACTAATTTTTCAAACCAATCTTATGCAAAAAAATTTAAAAAACTACACACCTTTTTTCACTTTGTAGGAGCCTGATATTGAATCTGATGTATCTCTGTAATTTTGGACGATCCAGCTCTGAAATTGCGATTTGTGGTAGTCCTCTATGTCCTCTTTCCAATGCCACCAGTCTGATCCAAATTGGATTCTCCAAGGAAGAGTTATGCGAAATCTCCCACAGTGACCTGATTATAGACTAGTTCAGTAGAGCGAACTTGTACGACGTGCCACGAGTCACTGTTTCGACCTTTAGCTCTGAAAAATATATAGAAGAAACTACAATCCATCTTCTTTCTGCACCTTCTTATGAAATTTCAATCCAATTCTCAGAGAAAAAGTTATGATGATTTTCCCCAGGTCACCTGTTTGGAATGTAATTCAGGAGTCCACAAAAAGCCCTACTTCCTCAGATCATATCTCCGCAAATATAGTGCAAAAAGCTCTAAAATTCGTACCCGAGATTTAGCGCGATGTCTTCTCAAATGGGTTTTTTTGTCAACTTCTTAAACGTCGTAGAAGAAAAGTCATAGTGAAAATGCCACGATGACTTGTTTGGAGCAGCGAAACCCTAGAATCCAAAGCTCTGATACCAAATGTTATGAAACGAGCTCACAAAAAGATAGAAAAGAGAGATCAACGCCTTATAATTCAACCTCTTCGAGGGGGAAACCTCCTTTACATTACACAAATGAAAAATTCTTTGATGATTCAAATGACAAAACCTCCTTTCTATATATATAGGAGTCTAAGGAGTCACAATATAACCCAGCCGACCTAACAATAATAATATAAAGCCACAAAAATAACAATAGAGGAATTCTATGGGGCACAGTAATAACAACATGGGGACAATAGGGGCACAACAATATTAATAAGGGGTATAACTACAATAGTAATGGGGTAATCACTAGTATTATAGGGACCCAACATTATTACAATGGTTTAGGTTATCATTGATGTAATTCATGAATTCATAGAGTTTGGCTTCGTGGTGAATTTGGTCAGGCTACAAAACCATAAAAAAATCCCCAATTATGTATGAAGAGAAAGGTTTGAATTATAGGGGATGAGGTGACAAGTGGTCAACATGGAGGTTTATATGAAAAATCATGGTGGTCAAGCTACGAGTGACATAGTTGCATGCCAAATGTTAATTTTGGAATATGAACAACATTCTTGACGAATTGATTTTCCAAGGAAAAGATGTAAGGGAACAATCACAAAATCACCATTATAAGGGGGGAGGAACCTAGAGTCAATGTGGAAGAGAAAGTGGAACCCAATAATCTATGTGGATTCCATGTAGTAGGTTTAGGGACCATCATGTATGCAAAGAATGACAATGAGTTTGTTGGAGAATCTTCATGTGAAAAGAATCATAAGCAACAACGATTAGATTAGGGAATGTTCATGAACAAATCAGATTTCATCTAACAATTGTAGCTCATTAAGACTTCAAGATTATAAAAAGAGTTACGAATGGAAAAGATTAAATCTCCCAAACCAAATTAAGAATTGACAAGCTATCATAGGGAACGTGAATTTTGACAAAATGGAGGAAAACAAATGCCATGAATGGCTAGTATTATATTAGAAGATCTAGATTAGAAGTTGGTGGGCTATTGCAAGATTTGAGTTCATTGGAGATTCACTTTGTCACCATGAATTACCTATGTATGATCATGGGAGTTGAATCTATGGCAAGGATCACATTATAGGGCTTTGTAAAAAGTGGAATCATTAAACTTGATCTTGTCACAAATGGTTACAATTATATCCATCACACTTATCAATAACCCATGTTATATTGACAATTTGGTGAATTTAGCATGCAATGAATGATTAAGAATCCACCTATGAGATTATGATCAATGGAATTGATCCTCTCAAAGTTAAGATAGAATACTAATAAAGGGACAAAAATACTAGGGGACCCTTAGTCACAACAATTGACAAGATTGAACTAGTAATTTGGATAAATAATTGGAATAAAAGGGGTCCATGATGATACAAAGAAGGTGATGTGGAGGATATACATGATGACAGGGCAGGGCACAAGTGAGGACACATGGAAGCTAGTGCCACATCATTGGAAGAAAAGTTTAAAAAGAAAAAATGTGGAGCTCATGTGGTCATGGTTGCAACATAGAAGGTTAGAAGTAGGTGTTATTCTAGGTGTAATTCCATGGCGATGAGGATTATAAAATTTCCAAAGAGGACGGTTTGCAAATTCTTGAAAAAATGAAATTTACAATTTTCAAATATCAAAAGAGTACTTGAAAAGAGGAGCTCAATTTAGTATGAAATTTGGACAATGTTTAATAGGAGCAAGCACACAGAAACTCGGTAAAGGATTTGGCTAAATTTCAAGGGTTTTGAAATAGAACTAAATAAATAGGACAAAATCCACTATTCTAGGAGACTTTCTCGTGATTTTGGAACTATAAATGCAAGAAAAGTCACCTAAGGCATAATCTTGACAATTTTTTCTTAGTGAAACTTTTATAGTTTTGCATCATTAGAGAAGTAGAAATTTTAGCCAAAAAATATATGGGAAAAGTGCAAAAGGTAAAAAGTTGAGAATTCTAAATTAATGCAGAAAGTGGTTGGAAAATCGAGTCACTAATATGAAAATTGATGTTTGTTCGTAATCTAACATATTATTAATGGCTAATATAATAATTTTCTAGTTGTTTATATCTTTCTTTTGTGGGCAGAAGAAGTTGTCTTCGAGTTTGATAATAATAGCAAAAAATGTGTGAAAATTAGACAAAAATTGTAATTTCGAATAGTTGTAACTTTTCATAAAGGAATCTAAATTGAGTATGGATATAGACATTGGAAGCTATCCTACATGTAAATAAACCTAAGTATTTAGGTTTTTGAAAAATACTTATAATTTTCTAGAATTTGTGAGGAAAAGGGCATATATCTTTGATTTGACATAAATTATCAATACATGTAATTTCTAAAATGCCTATATATAAACAAATTCTCTGCAAATTTTGGAAATACACGTACCTATTAATATAGTTATAAGAATATTTTATAGATTTGATGTTGCATCAAATGCAATTAAGAGGGAAAACGAGTAAATATTAGTGTGGGTAGTGAAGAAACACAATCTAATGAGCATAGGGAGAGAATGGAGCCATTAGAGTTAGTGGAGACCGTGAGGATTTTAAGGATAGAAGTTTAGAGTTGCAAAGCTGATGGTGATGGAATGTTAATAGAAGAGTAGAGATGGAATCAATCTAACGCTCAACTAATGTAGAGCTTATATTAATTATAAAAGTAGATAAGGAAGGGGTTAGAATCAAAACATGGGGAGGAAGGCATAACTCGTCTAGGAAGGGAATATCATGGAAAACTTGTTGATTTTTGGTAGGTTGGGAGGTACTCCAAGCCTTGAGGATCGAGGTTTTGGAGGAAGGATCTCCACAAGTGGCCTTGTGGGCTTGAAACCCAAGTTTGGGGTTTTGCACCCATCAGTGTTTGGGCCAAAACCATGTTGAGATTGCAACATGTGATCGATGAGGATGATAGTAGATGTCGAGATGAATCCAATGCATCAAGAATTGTCCATTTCCAATTTGTCGTTGAAGAGATATTCATTTTTGAAGATAAGTGTGGGTGAAGATGTGGGCTTGTTCAAGTCGACCTAATGTTAGTAGGTTGTTTGACAGGTTGGCAACCATTTTAGGGTTGTTCGTTGGAGCCCTGTGGAAACCTATAAAAGAAGGCCTTGTGTGAGGCATAAAAGACATCTTGAAGAGAAAAGAAGGGAGCTCGTTTGAGGAGGAGGACTTTATGCTTTGGCTGCAGGAAGATAGGGACTCCAAGTAACGGTGAGGAGGAGTAGGTTCCTTCTCTTCTAGACTATATTGGAGATCCAAGTTCCACAGGTTTGAGGCCAAAGTCTACCTCAAAGAGCTGCAACCCTAGGAGACCCAACGAAGAGGAGAATGTGGTCATTCTTGTGACTCTTTGGGATGGTTTTGGGTAGATGCAACGCACGAGAAATAAAGGGTTTGAAATAGACTAAGAGGAGTAGGTGAAGGGTTGTTTTGGGCATAAAATCACTGGTATTTTCTCTGTTGCAGGAAATATTCCTCAGTTTCGAGTGTAGGTGGGTAGAAGCCCTGTTTAGGATTGTTGAGTAGGCTACTAGGCTCCCTAAACAAGGACGCATACATATCCGACAAGAACGTAGGAAAAGGAGGCATCTAGGGTGGAGAAAATATGAATTTTATGCAGACCTTGTATGCCCTAACCAAGCCGAGACTTGAGGGACAAGTTGAGGACTCTTTATGCATGTATTTGAGGGCAAAATCCTTGTTTTGAGGAGCCGACTTCTCCATGTGCATATTGAAGAATTCTGGGTAGCTTCTGGTGTGTTAAGCATGGTTTGTCTCTGTACATACCAAGTGAAGTTCTGTCCTAGCCTTTTGGAGAAGGTCGAAAGGTATGGAATTGGGTACAAACCAACTTTGGTACTATCATCTTGAGGCGACATTGAAGGGAAGGAGATTTGTGGCTGAGATAGGTTTTTTGAGAAGTGAATTAGGGATGGCATAAGCCCTAACCAGAAGCATCAACCTACAACAATATCACACCAACCCTAGATGTATGTATTGATTGTGAGTTTGATGTTAGGGATGTGGTGTTTAGGTTGGACACTTGTTGGATGACTGTAGAAGCTAGAAGAAAGGGTTTCTTTGTGGGCAGATGCTATAGTAGGAAGCACAAATACTGAGGCAAGAGGACAAGCGTAGAAGGAGTTGCAGATGGCCTCTTGGATGATAGCTTGATGTGTGTCCTAGGATAAGACAGATTGTAGGAGTTTGTTGGCAGCAAATAGGAGGGGTTCCTAGAGTAATGGATGCCCTAACTAGGAGTAGATGCTACAACAACATTGGTCACTTGTGGTCTGTTGGAGGGAAGCGTGAGAGTGGATCAAGTGTGGATATTGTGGATAGTGGATTGGGAATTTATTGTTTGTTGGAGGATAGTGTGATAGTGCCCAAGCTGGATCCCAGTGTGCACCATATTGATGGAATAAGGTGGTTGTTAGGGTGGCATAAGAAGAACTCAATAGTCTGATAAGGCAGGTGCATTTTGAGTAGCCCTATACTTGTCATGTGGAGAAGGACATTTATGGAAAATGATGGGAAGTCCTCCTAGCCCGTGTTCATTATGGGAGATAGACATCTTGCAGTGATAGGTAGTAGCCTTCCGTTCCCTATGTTTGCCTTCATTGGAGTAGAGTAGGAAGACCATAGTGGGTTGAATTCCTTAAGTAGCTGAGGAGCAGTAGTGGGCAGTTGTGAGTTGTCCACAAACGGAGTTATGAACAACTCAACAGGAGTCTTGATGTGTTGATGAACGAATGATAAACTAGTGAGCAGATTAGATAACCAAGGTTTAGTGTCCAGATGGACTTGTATAGTTGATAGAGGCAGTGCTACATATCGAGGGTCGAAGGATTAGGTAGGTAAAAGGTATGACCTAGAGGAGTTGAGAGAGCATGCGATAAGCAAATGGTCAGATTATCTTGTTGACGGTAGATTGGTTGTCGATGGATTGACACCAACCCCAGTTTTGTATTCTTGTACTAGTGGATGTATGAGGGCCATTATCCTTGGTATGATATCCCTATACTAATGTACTATTCTGTTTGATTAATATATCGAAGTTGGGTTAAAAATTGTACAAAGTTGTATATATTTTGTGCACTAGTAGATTTACTGTTGTTTATATTTCAATGTACAAAGTAGTTTCATTGTGATTCTTGGTTTGGTAGCGTCAGACATTTTAATATTCTATCGTAGACCCAAGATTGTGGAAATTCAACATGGTATCATAGCGTATCTGAGCTACTTTAAGGGACAATGAATCAAAGTGTGCACAAAGAAGAAACTAAGAGGGAGTTGTGGGTGTCTAGATAAGGAGTAGAGGGTTCAACTGAGACATGGAGACGTGGTCTTGACTTGCTTGGTAGTAATATTGGCTAAGAGTTCTGGTGGAGAGCCTGGTGAACAACAATTTGTTGTAAGGCGGGTTGTTGACCATGGAATTCCTTTGAGTTGTCATGGATGGTTGGGATAGCTCAAGGATTTCTTTGGCTTGGACAAGTGTTTTTCAATTTAATTGTCTTAAATTGTTACATGAATTATTAATCGGGGTTGGTAAACTTGTGAAGTGCAAGTGCACTATATATGCTAGAAGTCCTTTAATTAAATCAGATTGTTAATGTGCATAATTGAGTTATTGAGATTTTACTTCTAAGGATTCAATTTATTCCTATCTTGCTCTTTAAAGAAAATGGATTAAATATACCTGCTCTTTTCTAATGAAATAAAAAATGCTCTTCACACTTGCTAAAATGAAACTTTAAAGAAAGCTCACACTATCTCGTTAAGAAAACTTTTAACTGATCTATCGCAACACAAATTTAATCTCTAAAGCAGAATTGATCATCTAACATTCTATCAATCCTTTGCATAAAAACCAAAATGAAATTAGCTTTTATTCAAAATGAAAAATCACACATCTATCATTATCAACCATTCATATTTAAAATAGTTTTGAAATGAAACTATAACAAGATCACTCATACTTTGAAATTGAATGCTTTGAAATGAAAACCATAAAGAAATCACACATACTTTAAAATGAAACTCTAAAGAAATTTTGAAATGAAACACTCTGTAGTCAAAAGGAAATCCATGAAAAGCAATTACATTACTATTAACATCATTATACATTAACTTGAAAAAGGAACAATTAATGAGTTATTGTTTTCGCTATTTGAATAAAATCAAGATTGCAAACCAATTCTAAAAAGTATGAATAACTAAAACAAATGAAAAAGATATGTGAATGCAAAACCTTCATTGTTTGCAGGGGCCCTCCACAATCAGGCGGTCATAAAACTTCATCAAATGGTTAGCTATGCATTGAAACTTCAAAGTATTTTCTTCATTAACAGAGTAAAAACAGAGTTTCAAAACATCATTGTCGCATACATAAAAATCAACCTCCTGTTCATGTTTGTTGCATGGTATTTATAAAAGCCCGTGCCAATAATTGTTTGAGGTTTTTATGCCTAACTTAGCTAACAAAATTCTAAACTAAGCATCTAAAAACTATCGAGATATTGTTTCTCGTGATTTTCTATTTGAGAAAGCAGATCGTGAAGCAGAGGATTTTCGAACTCTCGCTCACCTGTTCAGCAACCATGTTGACTTTATCCTTTGACCACAAAATTGAACAATCCTTTTGATGATATGGTTGGGATGAATATGAGGAAATCGTTAAGGGAATCAATCTCCACCTGTTCATACCTTTCTCCTCTTAGCTGGCACTTCTGATCCTAGTAAACCATGGAATTGGCTACGGAAACAGAAATTAGTTGCAAAATCGTGCGAATTCGGTAGCCAATAAAAATATTAACTCAATAATAAGGAACATTATGAAATATGAAAAATAAGACAATTAAATACCTTATGATGTCAAAAACCTTGTAGTTTGATGCCTATTGAGTTGATGATCATGGTCAAAGAAAGGAAAAAATAGGTAAGGGAGAGTGTCAAAATGAAGCAATCATGAGGCTCAACATTCCCTCACACGGAGGCCATTGCATGTCCTCATGTAAAAATTCAAAACCGAAAATCTTTGTCTGTCACTTCTCTCTCTCAGAAGCTTGGACTAGAACATCCAAGTTTGTCCTTCTTATCTTCTTTCTTGCAACCGTCATTTTGGGTTTCTTCATCAAAATCCTGCATTTTAGACTCATGACTTTCTTTCTTAGTGATTCATTATTTTTCTTTAACTTTTTGTTCTTTTCATACCATAAGCCCATATGTAGAAGAATGTAATCATTCTTAGTCCTTTGTATCTCATTTTGCATCTTTAATGTCTCATGTTCTTTCTTAAGATGTTTATTCAGTGTCTCCAACTCAAAGACTTCGTGTTTCAAAGTTTTTACAAGTGGAGGTTCTTGTGGATTGTTAGACTTGATTTTGTTTTCATGGGTAGTAGAAAAAAATGCCTTTTATGCAGCTCCCCTCTCTAGAGACTCAATTCAGTCATAGATTTCTTGTTGTATTGGATCTATTTCTGGTGTTTTTCGACCTAGGCTATGAACACGTGAGATGACAATAGGTGATAGAGTTTCTATTTTCTTTTCTTCATCCAAATTAACCACATCTGTAAATTGTTGAGATGATTTTCTGTTAATCCTGAGGCTTCTTCTTACATATGATGGAAAAGGGTTTTTAGTTGTAATTCTTTTCTTCTCTGGTTTAGCTTCCTTTTCACTTCCTTTCTTTCTTCTAGTAGGTTGCCTTTTAAGGCTTCCTAAAATTTCTGCAATAGGAGTCTGATCTTCTGATTGTTCTTGTGGTTGTTGTTGAGGTAAGTTTTCAATAAGATTCTCAGATAATCTATTCCTTCCTCTTTTTACTTTGCTGTTTCTAGGTGACTCATGATCCTCCTCCCTAAAATGATTTCTAATTGGAAGTTATCTCAATTATCTCCTAGTTTTTCAAGGTGAAATTCAATGAGTATTTTTATAAGGTCGTGGTGATACATTGTGTTTTCTATTAATTGAATCCTTTTCTGAACATTTCCAGACATTTTCCTTAAGCTATTTAACAAAAAATAAGGAAGATTGATTTCATTCTCTTCAAGAAAATTAATCATTAAGCGAATGTGGTAAAAGAACATACAACCAAATCTTCCTTCACAGGTGACAAATTTCTGAATGACTAGCAACAGATTTCTCCATTTACCCTTAAGTGTTGTACTGGGAATTCCTTTCTTAAAAATAGTGATATCCATACATTGGTTTTTTAAGAAGGTCTTCCATTCTTCTCCTCCAATGCCCCTATTTTTAAACCATTTCTCTCCAACTCTTGACAGCCCGATAGCTTTAGCTATAAGAGATTATGTCACTGCAAATTTGATGTTCCAATTTCAACCTATGTGCCATCAAACTTTTCCACGAACTCTAGCCATTATGCTTTCTGTAGCATTTCCTTCACCTATGGATATACTTCCATACTATGATGCCCATGGTTGAGAAGTTTTATCTCAGAATTCACTTCTTGACATGGTGTGAGTCGGAGTTTCAGAATAATGTCTTCGGTGAGAGTATAAACGCGAACGAAGGGAAAAACAAGGAAAGTGACTATTAGGGTATGAATGGATGTGAGTTGGGCGATTTCAACAATGAATTCGGAATTTGAAATGAGTGTTGTGTAATGATGAGGGATTTTGTTTGAAATGACAAGATATTTTTATTTCACTTTCGACAATGATGGTTTTTGAACCGATGATATATCATCATTATAATTCATATACTAATGTTTTAATCCTTATTATCAAATTAAATATTTGCATACCTTTCGAATTGATGATTCTAACATTTCATTGCTCCTTTTTGTATTGCCTTAAGGTGCTTCTGAGGATGGACTTGATCACTTATTCAATTGCTCCAATTAGTAGACCCTGTCAAACCTCAACTGCAAAATTTTGTCAAAGCTACAAAATCTTAGCAATTTTGTAGCTATTTTATTCTAGAATGAAAAAGAGGGACAAAAAGAAAATGGGAATGGAAAGAAAATTTAGACTGCCAAAATTACTTGGTTTTCACCGTAAATTTTAAGTATAAACATGCCAATAGTGTTAGTTTTCATGTTTATACAATTTTTACTATCATTATTATTATTATTATTATTATATCTCAAAAGAAAAAGACTCATAAGTCAAGTTGGAGGAGAAGGAAAAACCTTCTTAACCAATTGGAAATTAGTGTTGTCTTGCAAATGTTTGATAAACTCCTCCTTTGTCAATGGCTTATGATAGATCCTTAATTGATGACCATTCACAAGAAAAGTGGTCCTTTCTTCATCAATAGTTCTGATTCTAACTGCATCGTTATCAAAGATTGTTTCAATCTCACAGGGCTCAAGCCAATGAGTTTGAAATTTCCCTTGGAATTTTTTTAACTTTGAATAAAAAATTAATGCCCAATATCCTGGTTGGAACTTTCTTTATTTGATATATTTGTCATGCCATTTGGATCTCTATTGTTGAACAAGATTGGTTCCTTGGATTGCATCTTGTCTTATCTCACCAAGTTCATTTAACTGCTCCATTCTTTGCTTTTTTGCCTCTGAAAGATCAAAACCCAATTTAATTGTTGTCTTGAAAGTTTTTACTTGAAACTCAATAGGAAAAAAGACTTGATTCCCATAAACAAGTTCATAGGGAGTATGCCCTGAAGTGTTTCTCCATGTGGTACAGTATGTCCATAAAGCTTATGGAAGCTATTCTATTCAGTCTCTTTTATGCATATGCACAATTTTGGTGAGAGTTGCTTCAATTAATTTATTGGTGGACTCCACTTGTCCATTTCCTTATGGATTGTATGGAGTGGACTTTTGATGTTTGATTTTGTACTCCTCGATTATATTTTGTACCAACTTGGATGTGAATTGAGTACCTTGATTTGTTACAATTTCCCTTGGGACACCAAAACAAGTAAAGATAACCTCGAAAAGAAATGAAACTACAACATTTTCAGTAGCAAATGAATGTGCTTTAGCTTCTACCCATTTTGTAACATAATTAGTGCAAACAAGAATGTACCTTTTCTATCTCGATGGTGGACTGATTGGACCAACAAAATCTAGAGCGCATTTTTCAAAAGGCTCAATAAGTACCTGAGGTTGTACAGGCATTTCATCAGAAGGAATAGGTTTCCCCATCCTTTGATAATTATCACATCTCTTAACATGCTCTTTAGCATCCTTAAAAAGGGAAGGCCAATAGTATCCTAAGAGAAGGACTTTGTAGGAATTTCTTTTGTCTGTGAAGTGTCCTCCACATGGCTCATCATGACAAGCTTTCAATATCTCTGGTACTTCATCTTCTCTAACACACCTTCAGATGATCAGATCTGGCCCTGTTTTATACAATTCTTCATTTATTCATGAATAAGATGCACTAATTTGAATTACCTTTCTTTTTTCTTGAGGAGATAAATATTATGGTAAATTCCTTGTAGCCAAATAATTAGCAATACCTGTAAACCAAGGTGATTTAGTAGACACTGGAAAAATATATTCATTAGGGAAATTGTCTTCTACAGGTACATCATTATTATCATTTTGAATTCTAGACAAAAAGTCAGCAACTGTATTTTGTTTCCCAAGTTGATCCAAAATAGTGATGTTAAATTCTTGCAACAATAGAAACTATCTTGTAGTTTTGCCATTACTAATAGGTTTATTCATTAGGTACCTAATTGCAGAATGGTTTGTACGTACAAAAGTTTCATAGCTAGTAATGTAATCTCTGAATTTATTGATAGCACAGACAACAACTAAAAACTCATTTTATGTTACAATATCATTTAACTCTGCAGTAGTCAAATTTTTACTGGTGTAATAAATCGCATAAGGAGTTAAATCCTTTTGTCTTAGTACAATTCCTAAAGCTGTGTCTGAAGCATAAGTTGAAATGTGAATAGGTAGTTTCCAATTTGGTCTTCTAAGAATGGTTGCTTCAGAGATTTTCTCTTTTAATGTTTCAAAGGTCTTTTGGCAATCAGAATTCCAATTGAATTCACAATCTTTTATGAGAAGTTTGAAAAGTGGAGATGCAATTTCTGTAAAATTTTCTATGAATCTTCTATAATAACTAGTGAAACCAAGAAAACTTCTAACATTTCGTTGACAAGTTGGAATTGATAATTTAGAAATAACTTCTACTTTAGATGTGTCCACTCTAATTCCATTTCCTGAAATATGGTGTCCTAAAACAATTCCCTTAATAAACATAATAAAACATTTTTCACGGCTTAATGAGAGATTTACCTCTTTACATCTAATGAGAACTTTTTCTAAATTTTTAAGAGGTTCTTCAAAAGAATTTCCATAAACTATAAAATCGTCCATATACACTTCCACACAATCATGAATTAGATAGTAAAAAAATGCCCAATATTACTCTTTGGAATGTTGCAGATGCGTTACATAATCCAAAAGGAAGTACTTGGTAAGCATAAGTTCCCCATGGGAAGGTAAAGGTAGTTTTATCTTGGTCTTCTGGGGCTACTTGGATTTGATTATACACACTAAAACCATCTAAGAATGAAAAATATTTATTTCCTACCAATGTATCTAAAACCTAATCTATGAAAGGAAGTGGAAAGTGATCTTTTAAAGTGGTTGTATTCAATTCCCTATAGGCAATACATACTCCATTTTCCATTCTTTTTAGGAACAATTACTAAGGGTGAAACCCATTGACTATCAGATATTGGATAGATGAAATTGGCATTCAACAGTTTTTGTAGTTCCTCCTTAACAATTTCCCTTAGACTTGGATTCATTCTTCTTTAAGGTTGTCGAATTGGTTTGGCATTTTCTTCAATATAGAGACAATGTATACAAGTATTAGGATCAATTCCCTTCATGTCAGTATATTCCCATGCATATGCAGAGGAATGTTCTTGTAACATCTTTATTAATTCTTTCTTTTGAAATTCTTCCAAATTATTGTTGATATTCAAAGTTTTTCCTTTAAAGATTTAAATTGTAAAATTGCCAATTTTTTCCTTAGAATGCAAGGATAGTTGATGAGATGATAAATATTCAATATTGCATTGTTCTTGAAAACTCTGACTAGGTTCACAATATGATGAAGATTCAATAATTTTCATTAAATTTAAAATTTGATCTTCCTCATCTATTTATGAAGTAGTGAAGATTGGTCTTATATCAATGTCATCATCTATCCATTCTTCATTTTCAACTTCAATTGTTGTTTTTGCACATGGATACAATGTGAATTTCTTTGTTGAGCTCCCATCAGAAATGAACATATCAGTAGATCTACAACTTATAAAAGCATCGGCTATAGCTAGCCATGGTCTTCCTAGAATCAATGGATGTCCTCCTAAGTTCTTCTTGGGTGTTAAAATCATAAAATCGATAGGGTATTCCCAAGAATATAAGGATACATATATATCCTCTAATACACCATCAAGTTTGATTACAGATTTATCTGCCAATTGTAATAATGTAGGTGTATATTGAAGATAAGAAAGTTTTAATTGATTCATAGTTTGTTTACTCATCATGTTTATAGTTGCTCCTAGATCAATCAATGTATTTGAGGTCCCTACACCATTGATGTGTGTTTTCACAATGGGACTTCCTGGATCAAGGCACTTCTGAATTGTTGTCTTACCCATCATGATATCTGCAATTTTTCCAACTAGCTGGATTCTTTTGACTTCTTTTCTTTTTCTTTCTAGTCTTTTTATGCTCAATTCCCTTATTGTCTTTGTGAGAATTGGTATTTGCTTAATGGATTGTAGCAAAGGATTTTTTATGAAAACATTCTCCAGTTCATCTAACATGTCATAATCAGGAAATAAAATCTATTTTTCTACCCTTCATCAAATTTTAATATCTCAAGAAAAGGTGGTTTTGAAACAGATATTGAAGGTTGTTCCATAATAGGAGTTGAGTTATTTGAATGTGTTGGAGTAACTTGTTTTTGAGTTTTTCTTTTTTAATTAAGAGACTTCTCTTCTTCAAAGATGTTTTCTTTTTCACTTTGCTGAATAACAACTCATGGGGACTTTTTCTCTAATATTCTACAAGATCTAGGTTGAACATTGTTTAGATCTAGTGGAGTTATCATGTAAGTTTGAAAATTTTGCCCTTCCATATTGTAAACAAATTGTAGGTTTTTATTATTGTTCGGATTTTGGAGTGGTTGGGAAAGTAATTGGTTTGGTCTTTGAGGAAATAGTAATGAAAGTTGTGCATTCAAATTGTGAGGTTGAGTTTGTTGAACAAGTTGAGGATAATATTGTGGAGGAAAAGTAGGATATGATTGTTGAAATTGTGGAAATTGAGGATATTGAGGGTATTGAGTGATCTAGGGATCTTTCACTTATAGATGTATGAAAAGAATGACATGTAAGAATTGCAGCTTAACACAAAAATTTAATGTGCACACATAAAAGAAGAAGGAACACAGTAAGGCACGAAAAAGAAGACAACGAAACTTGATAACAGAGTTCGTCCAACTCGGACTACGTTTTCAGGCCCTGCTCGATCAAATGGGGAGGCCTTCATATATTAAATGGCGCGAAAAGAAGAGAATTGCAATCATCAGTTGCATAAAAAGAGGATTATACCTCCATTCTGGAAAATGGTTGTGAAATGGAGACCTCAGATGGAGAAATGGACATCACCAATGCGTCCATGGCGTGAGAGGGGCTGAAAACATATAAAACTTGTTTAAATCAGACAAAATGCACTATCAGCCACCTGAAAGCTCTCTTGCCTCGAACTACGTGCTGAAAATCCTCTCTCGTACTTTTTCCAATCATTGGGATTTTATATGTCTATTTTAGGACAAAGGCTACTTAACAATAAGAGGTCTGTTCTGTTGGAATAGAAACCGTTCAGGCGGAAGGGTTGGTGGGCACAACAAACCCTTAAAAATAGCCCTTTTTTCCGCTCAAGCGATATACACGAAAACATTGAAAAACATTGAAAAATCTGAAAGGAAAGACCTCAAAATATATCAAATCGGACCTATAAATCCATCGGGTCCAATCCATATCACCAATCGCTATCACTGATGTCATTGGCCCTATATACCAGGAATCTCCAATTTCCGATCACCGATACGTCGATCCACCGATTAGATCTGGATCGTTGATCTGTTCCTTGATCGAACGGTCCAGATTGCATCGCATGTCACTATCGCACTATTCAATGGTCTTGGTGCGGGGAATCACCGATTTAATCCTGGCCATTGATCTGTTTCCCGATCCAACGGCTGAGATTGCACGTCGCTGATCGGCAAATCGCAATCGCAACGGCCTGGAGGTCCTGGTCTTGTGCCTTGTGTTTCGCCGACCCGATCCACTGACGCTGATATCGATGATTGCTACATCGTAGGTATGAAGTCCCTGATATCGTCAATTACCTACCTTCCTCCAACCCAATAGATCGATAATCGCTGATCAAGGTTTTCAAGTTCGCCCTTTGCACATTTTCCAATGTGATTTCCTTTTTAGAGGCTAAAACCCATTTTTAGGAGCAAATGCCTCATTTTCCAAAGGAACAAGGCAATCTTCTTTCTACGATAACTTCATCATCTGGACTCGGATTGGAGTGTCGTTTGCACCGTTAGAATCAGGGTGACGAGCACTTCGATTTGATGTCAAGATAACTGCTTTTTTCCACTTTGAATTTTGAGCATTTCCATGCCATTGTATCTGAAGATCCACCTAGATCAATCCTCCCCATTGAGGAGCTTTTGGATTGGCGTCAATTGGCAACAGAGGAAATTGTTCCCTCACCTTTTCCTTCTCCAGCTATTTGGCCTTACTGGGGTGTATTCCCTTGAAACCAACTCGAAGGTATTCCACATCTCCTTGCCGTGAAGTCATGGTCCTTCTGTCAAGGGTGATGTCTTTAGGTAACTCATTGAGATATTCTGGAGCAAAATCATCGATTGTAGGAACTGTGCCCATCTCATCAGTGTCTATGTTCAATGGAGGTTCATATAGCTTTAGGTTCTCTACATTCACTACTGAGTACATCTTCCTATATATCGGCAAATCAAGACGAAAGGCATTGTTTCCAATCTTCTCCAATATGGTGAATGGACCATACCGGATGGGTCACAACTTCTTCCCTTCTCCCTTCATCCTGTCCTTGCTGATGTGGAACCACACTTTGTCGCGCACTAGGAATTGGTGGTCGACTCGGTGTTTGTCATGTCGAGCTTTGTAACGGGCTTGACTTTTCTCCAACTGCTTTTGTATTGCTAGGTGAATCAGCTGGATTTGTTGAATGAACTACTAAGCTTTGTCCCTATCATTATGTCCACTGGAGCCATCTTCCCTTCCAAAGACCATATCAAAAGGGTCCTTTGGCAAGTAACCAAAGCATGTCTCAAATGGTGAACGTTGCGTAGATGAATGCACTGCTCAGTTGTAGGAATGTTGTACATATGAGAGATGCTCATCCCACAGCTTGGGATGTTTCCCACAATAGCCTCGTAACAAGTGTACCATAGTACGGTTGACAACCTCTGTCTGTCTGTCAGTCTGTGGATGAAATGACGTGCTTCTTTTCAGTTTGGTGTCCATCATCTTCCATAAGCTGGTACAAAACTGTCCAAGAAAGCGAGAGTCTTGATCTAACACAATTGATGTGCGTAATCCAAAATGGACCCAAACATACTGAAAGAAAAGAGAAGCAGTCTACTCTGCAGTGATCTGCTTTTTACAAGGCATAAGAATACACATATTGCAAAAACTGTCAGCGACAACATACAAGTAGTCGTGACTCTTTCTGGACAAAGGCAAACCTCCTACAAAGTCCATTGACACACTTTCCCATGGACGACTCAGAATAGGGAGTGGTGTGTAGAGCCCAAGTTTTCTATTAGAGGGATTTGAAATAGAGCACATCACACAACCCTTTACATAGCGAGTCACAATGCTTTTCATATATGGCCAAAAAAAAATCTTTGTACATGACATAAAGTCTTTTTGACACCAAAGTGTCCAGACACAAGAGAGGTGTGGACCTCTCGAATTGCATGTACTCTTTCCCCTGTGGGAATACACAATTTACCAAGGTGATACAACAACTTCCCCTGCAAGTGATAGTTGTCCACCAGTGAAATATGTGTTAGTTTTGCATAAATCTCCTTAAAGTCATCATCGTTAACATATTGTTCAACATAACTCTCAAAAGATAATGAAGCATTACGCAAAATAACAGAAGCAGAAATAGGAGGGCGAGATAGCGTATCGACCACTTTATTGCTAGTGTCCTTCTTATACTTTATTACCAAATGAAATTGTTGAAGAAAACCCATCCACCTGAAATGACAAGATTGTTGCAACTTGGTTTGTGAATGAAGGTACTGCAAGGGCTGATGATCCGTATGGATGATGGTCTCCTTGCCGATCAGGTAGTGTTTCCACTTTTTCACACTCTGCACCAAGGCATAAAGCTCCTTCTCATAAGTGGGATAGTTTATCACATCTTGAGAAAACTTCTCAGAAAGGTAACAAATTGGCTTCTTTCGTTGTGTTAGTACAACTCCCATGGCATAACTGCTGGCATCAGTTTCGATCTCGAATGGCTGTTGGAGATCGGGTAAGGCTAAGACTGGCACGGTGCTGATCTTTTCCTTCAATGTTTTGAAGGACTTCAGTTGTCTTCCTTCCCATTGGAAGACCTGTTTCACACTTGTCAATGTCTGCAAACGTGTTGCAATAACAGAGAAATTAGCAATAAATCTTCTCTAATACTGGACTGTACCTAAAAAGCTGCAGACCTTGGTTACACTAGTAGGCTTAGGCCAATTTACAATTGCTTCAACTTTAGAGGGATCAATTTTTAACTGACCATGACCAACAATATGACCTAGGTAACCCAAAGAGGTTTTCCCGAACTGACACTTTGATAACTTTACATAGAGTTTTTCTTTTTCAATACATGAAGCACTTTCTTTACATGAAACGCATGTTCAACCCAACTTTTACCAAAGACAAGTATATCATCTAAATATACAAGAACAAATTCATCAATGAAAGGCCTAAAGAGATTGTTCATGACCCTCATAAAAGTGGTTGGAGTGTTGCAAAGTCCGAATGGCATCACCATCCATTCGAACAACCCCTGTTTGGTCTTGAAGGCAGTTTTCCACACATCCTGCTTTGTAATTCGGACCTGGTGATAACCACTGCACAAATCCAATCTGGTGAAATACATAGTAGTCTTTAACTGATCTAATAAGTCATCAATGCGTGGAAGAGGGTA